>JAUZNK010010138.1:0-23980 GCA_035046665.1 Euphysa ruthae
TGATATTTTTGCACACTTTAAGAGGCTTAGGTATTTTGTTCCATGCTAATTTAGCACGGAGCTCAAGTGAGTTTAAATTAGTAAATTGGATATTGTGGTCAATTTTAGTTGGTATCAGGAAACCACCAGCCCTGTGTTCAATACCATAAATATGTATAATTCTTTGGTCTTATAGATTAAAGTATTTGCTTTAAACTGAAAATTTCCAGCAGATAAGAGGTTTTTTTATCCATTATTACCACATCAACCATCCTCTAGATTTTACCTGTCATAAGTATTAAAACACATTGAGTCACATTTAAACATTGAGTAATAACGGTTAAATTTGGCTGGCAGCCACATTGTTTGGAAGATATTTTATCTTAGATATCAATAAAAAAACAATTTTTTAGAATTTAGAAATAACTCAGATGTTTTGACTGTCAATTTACTGTGATTATTGTATACAATTCTAGCATAATTGTCTCCACTTTGTTGTAATGAATGTTTCCTTCAAGAATGAGTAACTTTAGGTATACTGCCAGACAGTTACTGTGATATTACGGCTACTTTAACACGCTAGATCATGAGGGGATTAGAAAACTGCTCAAAATTAAATTGAATATAGGTCAAAATCTATATTTAAAAGCAGCATATAAACTAAAAACTTCCTAATTTGACAAAATACCATTGCTGCCTGACTTTTTACAGTTTAGAAAATTCTCTGTCATAAAATTTCAACATATACTATATATCATGCTAGTAAATTTGTTTATTTTGGACCTGATGTTTCAACTGTAGGCCTGAATTAGTCACTAAGTGCTTGTATTGAAATAAATGTGTGCTTCAGTCACTCTCTTTATCTGATTTCTATAGTCTAGATAGTTTAAATATCAAGCTTGTTTGATTATCATATTTTCTATTTTAGGCATTTTTTGGAAAGACTTACGGGGATGTAGTAAGTATTTTTAATTACCAATGAAATCTATTAGCCCAAAAAATTATTAATTTCAAGCTCTGGTGTAAGTGCTGATTCAAAAACCTTGTCTTAACCGTCATAATTTAAAAGTCAATGTCCAACACAAATTAGCAGATTTAACATGCTACTTTAGCTAAATTTAAAATCCTGGTATTGTATTTTTTATGGCAGTAACTTCTTCAAACACCTTGTTACTTCCAGTGACAGTAGTACATAACTGAATCAAATAAAAAATTCAACCTTGATTTTAAAATGAGCTAAAATATAATGAAGGTGTGCGACAGTTTGAATCTTTGACCACATTTATAGTAGTTTAATGCACAAAGGTGTTTTTTAAAATTTCAAGGAAAAAGTCAGCCTTCAGCAACTGTCAATTTAATTTAATCTTATGTTTTTACCAAAAATATGTCCATGATTATTATAGGCGCTGTAATAATCATCTTGGGAATAGGAGGCTTTATCCTTAGGAATGGAAGTGCAGTAAGCTCTTGTAGCGCCTTCCTCACATAGATATACAATTGGTAATTGTAAATCTACCTAAGGAAATTTTTGCATAGATTTATATTTGTTAATTGTAAATCTACACCCTCCACTTTCCGTAGCTCTGAGACCCTGGTTTTCATTTAGATTTGACCCATCATGGCTCTCAAAATATTGTTAAAAATGTTATTGGGGCTGTTAAAGGAAGGCTCTGGAAGTCTCTATGACCATTTGCGTTTAAGTCGAAACACTTGAAGGAGGAAAAATGGACTCACGTATATTGTTAAAAACATCCTTGGGGTTGTTAAACAAAGGCTGTTAAAGCCTCTCTGGCCTTCTGTTTTTAAGCCGGCACAAAAAAGGACATATAATATGCTCTAGTTGTCGACAATACCCCAATACTCTACTCAGAAGGGAGCTACATCAAGAAAGGGAACACAATCGCCTGGAAAGAGATAGAGGAAGATGTTAATGGTTGTAGATTCGAGATGCGGCTGGTAACAAGACGGCCAGGTATTACCAACGAGGGCGAGGTATATTGGGTCTCATTAGAAAAAGAAGAACTTAGGGTAACCATAGACATAGCACTTCAATGTTGGAACCAGAAGAGGATAGCGAGTTTGCAAATTGTTTCGTTCGCAATGTCGTCAACCACTTCCAGGACAAGATGACCCGAGAAGGTAATGGGTTGACACCCAAGGGACGTCAGATACTTGGACGTTTTGGCGAAAAAGTCACAAATACAGGTTACTCATGTGAGAATATGTTCGCTCTAGAGACTGCCCTCAAAGTGAAGTTGATTGCTGTTGATGCTCTCGGTAACACTGGGATAGTGAAAAAATACAATACTCACACAAAGGTATATGTGCCTTGTCATAATAACCATGCCTGGGCAGAAATTCCAATCAACCCGCCAAAAATTAAGCAAGTCCACTAACGCTACAGCATTGCCGAACAATCCTTGTCTGGCTTTATTCATCATACAGCAATAAAGGAATTCAGACTACTGCAGCTCAAAAAACCAATGAACAGAGGACGAGAGTGATAATGATCACATTCGCAGTTAGGGCTACCTATTAAACACAAGACTGGCTGTGTGGCCAGTTTCTTTTGGGGAGTGATAGTTTGCTATGGAGATCATGATCTGCATCCAGAGCTATTAATGAAGCATTTGCGCAGGAAACCGGAGCAGGGATGAGCCTGAGGATGAGGCAGAATCTTATTTGCTAGAACTCGAATATCACAAAAGCACCCACTCTATGGGTGGTGCTACAGCCTATCGTTTCAGTAAGTGGCTTGATAGGGAAGATATAAGGCTGACCCCTATGAAGTACAGAGGCCTTTGGAAGGCGGCTTAGGTTGAGTCTAAAGTACGGAACAGCCAAGACACCACAGCAGGAACAGGCAAACATCACCATTTAGATAATGGGAAGGGTTGGTGATGCGATAGACTTTGTGCGTGAGTATGGGTTCTTGATGAGCATGATGCATCGAGTGAACGTAGGTTTTGCATTTAGCGACGTCCTCATCCTAATTGGTGTAATCCAGCTCTATGTTTAGGTGCTCGATGCAAACACCCATCTTTATACAGTCAATCGCGTAGGAGAGCATGTGTGTAAAAACCAGGGCTGGGTAACAACTTCAGAACTCAGAAACTTACTTGACTCTGGGGACATGAAAGAAGTCACTGCCCACAAGGTCATCTATAGCAATGAAACCAATTTCAGCATCAAATTTCCACCCAGAGACTCTGTCCGGTTTGTTGGAAAATGTGCTAGGTACGGTGACGATTTTAACATTATCCGTGACCACAATGAACTTGCTTACCTAAGTTCTGGGAGAAGCAGATTGGTTCTTAAACTTTGAGAAAGCCGACGACATCCACCACATCAAGTATAAGTACGGAAAAACAAGGGCTCAATGGTATCATATACGGGCATTCTTCCTCGCATACACCAATTTGCACTCCTAAGGATGCTGAGACGTTTCCCCAAAGAAGAGTTTGCACAGATTCTGTCTACACCAAATCCTTCCCATCAAAGTCAAAGGCCTACTTGTTGACGACAATTATGAGTATCCTAGGTAAGGTATGTATGGACAATTGCGACACAAACAACCCAGATACAAGTGGCGTCCTGAGGCTACTGTGGCACGTGTGTACTTGACTGGTCAGGCTAGAAATGGTAAGATTGAGTTGTAACTTTTACTAAGCGCAAACTGATTATGTTCACTCCAGAAAACGACCTGGCTGGGTCGCACCAAAATAACCCCCACCTTAGCTTGGAATCCCATAAAACTAAAACCATCAATTATTACTTCTGCATCAACCCTACAAAGCCAATGAAGGAGTGGGACCCTAGCCATGGTCTGTTTGTTCCGCCAACACCTTATGCCAATGTCAGTGCTACATGCTATCAAAGGGTTGATGTGGTGCCGTACAGACCTCATTCAGTTGATTCTCTTCCTTGGGAATTTCACATGGGTAACATTTGAAAAAGCTTTGCAAAGCACTGCACTAAATGACATTTGGGTGTGTTCCACAAACAATCTAGGTGAGAAAATCTAGGATAACCTACTTTGTCATTACAAAGACAATCACTCTGAAATCGTTGATAAGATATGCTTTGAGCCAGATGACAGCATCGCCTACTGTTACAGAAAACAGGGTCTGCCAGTGGCCATACCTGGAAGTCGTGAGAAAGTTAAGGCATAAAAAGGAGCAAAATGCCCCTACAGATAGTCAATCTTTTTGTAAAAGTGCATAGTGCCAGCAAATCTGTGCAGTCACTGCCTCTTGCAGGTCGGCAGTGTTAACTGTAACCTTCCATGCCAAGTCTGAGGCAAACTTTAGCAACTGCTTCAAAAGAATGTGCGGTGCCTTAGAAGAGTGTCGTAAATGTCTGCTAGTAGGCCAAATGAGTCAAACGACTCCACATTATATGGTTTTATCGCAGCACCTTTATATTAGATCTGACTTGCTACTCAGTGGCTACCAGGTAGCTTGTGTGTATCATATTTAACAATTAATTAGGTGGCGGATGTGACTACACCCGAATCTGGAAGCTTATCAGTGGAGAAGACTCTCTGAAAGTGAGAAACCTTTTTCACAGGCAAATTTTGGAGTTGCCTGGTTATTGACATACCTAGTCCGTAAAGTCAGTCGTTTTAAGACCAGACCGCAGCAAATAGTTATGACAAGATGAGTTGGTGGTTGTGCAAAGGCAATTGACAATGATCTCAATTGAGGCTCCAATGTGCACCTTGTGACCTATCAGCCGTCAAATCAGACGTATAAATTGCATTGCTTCTCGCATAGCTTGCAAGTTTGATAAGATTGCCATCAGCTGCCCATGCCTTACCGGAAACATCTAGTGTGGATAAATATTCTCTTGAAACAAAGAAACTCTTCAAGTTTGTTCTGTTTAATCCTAGCTCGTAGGCGATCTAAGGCACCTCTCTCGAGCCAGCGGTCAGCTGTAGCCAAGTCAGTTCATAATTTCCAATGTTGTAGAGGTTCTGTGTTATGTCCCCTTCGGGCGCTGCTGCACGCACAATAACTTCAATTACGTGACCAGGCAAAGGCCCGCTACATATATCTTTCAGTTTAAACTGAGTCTTGCCCGACTTTTGTTGCTGGTAGATGAGAGTCCTGTCCATAGGGTGCAGAGCTTTGTCTTTCCACGTATGCTGTATTGTTCTACTCGTTTGACAAACCAGTGGGTAGATGTGATTCTAATAGCTACTTCAGTCACCGATTTGGTGGCAATCAACATAAACTCTTGGTAGGGATATCACTGCTTATCGAGGTTGGACATGGCTTGCCCAGGTCTGTCTGTTAGAGTAACAATCTTAAACAGACCTTGAGTCAACAGACTGGTCAGCGCTAATTTATCACCAGCTACGATACTCCATGCAGTGGACACGACCTAAAATTTGCCTCACCATCAGAGAGATGGATAAAGTCACGCTAGTTGCCCGTTTTAATACAAAGCTTGTGTGATATAGGTCACCTTTGGCTTCTACGAGCTCATGGTAAGTTCTGATTATATCAGTCTGTGTTGGACTTGTTAGTTTGAGTAGATGTGTGTTAAGATTACTCTTTTCATAAACTGCTTCCATTTCTTATGTTATACATCACATAAAAACCTTGAATGTCCAACAGGGATGTATGCTAACATACATAACACACAAAATTGGCGGGCAGCGGGAAGCCTAGCACGTCCAAGTTTCATGAGATTTTCGTATTTTTTCGTTTTGCGAATGCCAATTTGAATACTTAGATGGTATTGGTTGAAGTCTATGTTATTGTCGTGTGTGTCTCTAGCATCTATTACGATTGATTGGAATGAGCTTGTGATCAATTGGTGAGCTTCGTAGTCAAGTCCACTTGCCCACCAGTCGATTATATCACCAGGACTTGCATCGCCCAGTGGAATAGTTTGCAGGAACAAGGTTGGGACTAACATGGGTTTCAACCTTGAGTTTTGCTGCTGCTGGGAAACCAAAAAGCACAAGTAAAATTCTTGAAAAAATTTTATTGTTAGTTATTGCGATAGATAGTCTCATTGTAGCCGTATTCACCAAGACCGTGAGGCCTCCTGTGTTTTTAAAGAGCTTTATAATTGAGTCTACTAGTGTGGATGTCATAGTTCCCAGGGGTTGGTGGACCTTTTTTGCTGGAAGAACCAGTAGGTTGTTTTTCTCTGTAACATTATACCTGTGGTATGGTATGGTAGCACTGATTAGAAACACCCAATCTCCTGGAGATGAGAGGATCAGCTTAACTGAGTAATTTCCTGTGTCGTGTTGTCCTGGTAAAACAGAGCGATCTTTATTAGGGAGAATAATGAAAGACTGTGCCATTATTAGGTATCCTGGTCTAGTCTCTAAGAGAAGTGATGCAGTTTTCTGCTTCTTTCAACTTTTCAAATTTTGAGCCAGCGCATCAACTTCTTCGAATGATAGTGGTTCAAAACTTGACTGACTTTTTATTGACGTTATTGGTAGCATTCTAGGAGTTTGTAGTATTGACCCTGTAGATCTACAAAATGCTCTCAGGAAACTTCATAAAAGCTACCCCCTGCTGCTGAAGCATTTTACTGAGCTCTTCAGCTCCAAGTGAAACCTGTCCTTTATAACTTAGCAAGCTTTTAACAAATAATGGAGAGCTTTCATGAGATTTCTATCTTCAATGAGTGTAGTGTCGTGTGAGTGTAGTGTTTTGGTGGTGACTCCAATCAGGGATGAGAGCCACCACGACAACACTACACTCATCTTTCTCATTGGTTTTGTGGAAGTGGAGATGTATAACGCCAGCATTTATAAATGGACTACATGTGTATCTTTTGGTTCCCAGTCAACAAAAAAGCAGTCCACAGCTTAGGTTGTCAAATTACCCCCGGTGTCATAGATCGCTCTTTGGTGGTCTAACGATGCGACCAGTAAACAATATAAACCCCTAATAGTTGGTCTATCTCACACATATCAATCTACGATTGTGATTTAGATGAGGACAATGGGGTCTCATATACCCAAATGCAGCCAAGATATAAGAAATGGTGAGCATATTTGGCAATGATATTAAGCCCAATAACACTATAAACAAACGTCATCCAACTTGGCGAATTGGATCTTAAGGAGACTTAGGCATTTTTTTCTTAAAGGAAAACCCAGTGAGCGTGGACTTGCTGGTGCTTCTGGTCCTAAAAGTGACCCAGGAGGTCGTGGATCTTCCAGTGCTCCTGGTCTTAAAGGAGAACCCAGTGAGCAAGTATCTGGAGAAAAAACTTGACTCTTGCACCCAATGGTGGTATTTCTCAAAATAAGAATGGCTTATTTCTCTCCATTGACGCGTTCATGGGACGGTTCATTTAGTGGCTACAACAGGGCAATTTTGAAGCACTCTGTGGAGAGATACCATGTTTTGTATATCATTGCCACAAATGATGGTTGGTATGGGTTTGCTATGTTCATACCATTGACACTCCCAAAAGGAGGGTCACTAGAGGACAAAAATTGAAGGCAAGATGGCTCTGAGTTTTGAGACGAGAGATCCCAAAAATCCACATCAGTATGTGAAGACCGGTGATATGATTAAAAGAGAGGAGTGGGAGTTACATAGTATTTATGGGGCCAAATCCCCATATTAAAGAATTATCCTTGTAAGATTGACATGGAGAAAATAGATAGATACTCTCATTCATACCGTACACTAAACAAAACCCATACTATGCATGAGTCTGGGGCAGACTACTGATTCACACAGGTAGCCAAACTTAAAGACCAGCTAAAGGCCAAGATTGACTCTCGTGAATGCCTTGTGAACAAATATACTCGGGTCGTCAACATTTTCAACGGTGTTGATGTCAGGGCTACTGTGATAGGCGTTGTTCTAGGTGGTGTTGGAATGGGCCTTTTAGTGACCGTGATCGCAGCACCTGTCAATCCAATCATCATGGTTTGTTGCTGCCGAATGCGGTCTCATGAGTGCTGGCACAAAGCTTGCCTCTATTCGGCTACCAATAAAAGCTCAAAAATACGACCAGATCCGCGTTCTCACAGAGAGCAAACTCAATTCAATTGCAGACCTAGTCAACAAGGCGCTTGAAGATGGCGTTATATTTCTAGCCGAGTATCATTCGGTTTTAGAATAAGTTCAAAAATACCATGCTATGAAGAAGGAAGTATGCGAGGATGTAGAAAAAAATGCATAGAGCTTAACGAGGCTGCAGAAAAGTAATTGGTCAAGGGAGGGCACAAGGAAGTCTGCCATTCCTTTGTAAAAAAAACTTGAAACTAGAAGCTCAATTTAGAGATCAGTTGCTTCAGCTCACCACCAGCATGTATAGACCTGACACCCAGTGCTCCAAGTTGGGTTTGCACTGAATACTGAGTGTTTTTCCCTCTGCTTGAACCTCATTTCCACGGCTCGAGTGGCAGGAAAAGATGAAAATTACATTAACTTATTACATTATTCTGTGAACTAAAATTACATTATTCTGTGAACTAACAAAACAGTTTATTCTGTGAAGTAACATTACCGTTTATTCTTGTAACTAACATTGCATTATTTTGTGAACTAACATAACAGTTTATTCTGTGAACTAACATACATTATTGTGTGAACTAACAGTTTATTCTTTGAACTAATATTACAGTTTGTTCTGTGAACTAACGTTACAGTTTACTCTGGGAACTAACATTGCAGTTTATCATGGGAACTAATATTACAGTTTATTCTGTGAATAAGGTTTGAGGTCAATCAAACTCATATTTTTATTAAAGATTATGTTGCTTTAAATGAAAAACAGCCAAGGTCTCGGAGCTGTCTGTGCACAGTAGGGGTGTAGATTTAAAATTACCAATTATAAATCTACTCGAATATATATCTATGCGAGGAAGACGCCAGGAGGGCCAAAGGCCATTTGATATCCGAAGGATAAAGCGCCTTACTCCCTTAAGTAGATTTACAATTAACAATTATATATCTACATGAGGAAAGCACCATGAGAGCCTACCGCTCTTCCACTCCAAAGGATAAAGTGCCCTATTCTCCCACTCTTAAACAACCAAACATTTGAAGTTGTAGAAGCATGAGAGAAAGAGAATTACAGTTTTTTTTGAAAAATTTGTACTAGATCCATCCATATATAGGTGTTTTAGGCTTAATATCAAAATTTTTTACATTTAATTGAAATTTGCTCATTTTAAAATTTTACATAAGGTTAAAGCATTATACGGAGAATCATATCCATATGACCAATCGTAAGCCAAAAAATCTCATTCTGGAGTCTGGGCCTGATATATAATCTAGAAACAGCAAGTATTAGCTTTTCTCATAAAGTTACACTCCATATATGCTAAAATTTTGGATTATATTAGAAAATTTTATTTCTAATAAGTCCCCTTTTGAACGTGTTTTTGGGCCCATGATCCAAACCAGGTCATTTTAGGCCTAAGAAAAAGATTTTTAACATTTTATCAAAATCGGTTCATTCGTTCTTTATTGAATTCTGAATGAAGTTAAAGGAACATGGAGGGCTTTCTTTTACTCCATATAACCACTTTCTAAAAATTGTCATTCACTTGTCTTGGGCCCTGAAAGGTGTCAAATGAGGTTGAAAATGACATTTTGAAAATGAAATTTTTAAAATGCGCTTATCACTTTTTTTTTTACTTTTTTTTTCGCATAAAGTGTGAGGACCATAGTGGGCAGCTTTCACCCATATTGCCACTTAATGAAAATTCTTGCCTTTGGTACAGAAACTGAATTTGTTTACTGGGCCCAAATATGTTAATTTTGAATCTAAAAGCATTTTTGAATTTATTATTATTTATTTTTTTGTTTTTTTTTTTTTACTTTTGTGAAGTTTTAGGAATACAATAAGTATCTTTTGTTCATGTGGAACCTGTCAGCATATCTATTTCTTGCAAGGAATCGTCTTTAAATTTTGTTGGAAGTTTTGTTTATTGTTGAAAAATATTGTTTTGCTGCAATATTAGCTAACTAAAACAAAATTTACTGGGTCCTGTGTCTAGTCTAAGAAAAAGTCAGATTTTGTTCAAAAAGAAATTTATAATTTTCTTGAAAATTAAGTGGCTGAAAATTGAAAAAATTTTGGTAACCTTTTTAAATAATTTTAATAATTTTTTTTTTTTTTCTTTCTTTCTTTTTGAGAAAGAGAAATTGAGATACTTGATATATTATTGCCAATTTAATTTCTGGGAGCCCATTAGTCAGCAAGTGCTTGTTTATAATGTTCTTCATTAGTTGTCCGTTTAAAATTTTCCGAAGCTTTGAAATGAAGATAGTATTTCAAATTATATTTTACTGAAAGTTTAGAACTGCCTTACAAAATTTTACAAGATCTTACAACAGAGTTATGAAACAAAATAATGATTACCATAGATTCAAAGCTATTTTTTATTTGTTATAATTTTAAACAAATGATTATTTTTCGCTGAGACAAAATTATTATTTTGTTTTGTATTATGATTTTAATTTTAACCGTGTCTAAAATATTCTATAGTTGTAGTAGCTATATGATAATATAGCATGCAATCAAAATAAGATGTTGCATGCAATCCTTTCATAATCTTATTTTGTGTTGATAACTTCTTAATTATGCAATAAATTAAAGAGTGTTTACATTAAGTGTCTCAGCAATTATTTTGCAAAACAAACATAAAATTGCAATTATTAATTGCTGACGTGAAGTCACAGGGCCTTGGTATATTGAACTTTAGGTTTACCTTTTAGTTAATAGACTTATAAACTTAGTACTTAAAAAAAACTTCTCTGCTGGATCCAAGGGATAAAATTGACAAGTCAGTACTCATTTGGGTTTGCTATCTAAGGTCCTTGTTACACTATGAAAACTTATAATTACCCTGCTTTCTTACTTTTCATAAAATAAAATCAGGTTTTTCAATCAAATTTGTACCATTTGATTTCAAAAATCTTGGAAATCCATCAAATTTAAAACATTAATAACTACAGAAAGATACGGAGTATTTTTACTTTTTTTTCGAAAAAATGATAAAATATTTTCTTCAGAGCATTATTTGGAGGTTTTAACAGAAACTTTTAGTTTAATACAATTCAAGCAAAAACTGACTTTTCAAACAACCATGTTGAAAATTTCATGAGACTATTACCCCATTAGGACACATTATTTGAAAAAAAAAATACCACAAGCAGTTAAAAATATGGATACACCGCCCTTGGTATATTGAACATTAGATTTGTCTTTTGGTTAATAGACTTAGAACTTAGAATTTAAATTTTTCTTTTCTCTGCTAGATCCTAATGGATAAAAGTGACAAGTCTGTACTTATTTGGGTTTGCTATCATTTCAAAATCACTTTTACAACATGCATCAGATGTAAATTTGTGCTAAAATTCGATAAAAGTCTCATATATATTGCCATGATTGCAGCTAGCTAACACCTTATACCAATATGTATATTTAATAAACAATTATTTAGAGACTTTACCATTTTTTAATAATATAAATTCAAAATTTATTAATATAATGCCTATTTTACCATAGTTCAATGTAAATTAATATTTTGTTATGTTAACCTGATATTAAATTATATCTATGAATGTAATTTTGCTTGCATCTGGTTTTCTTTGTTACCAAACAGGACCTTCTTCCTAAAAAAAATGTAATCACCGACAAAAAATCATTTTCGAAATAAATTTCCTATTTCTTAGAGGAATATGAAAATGGTTTTATGATGTGCCTATCCTATTTAGTGTTATTTTTTACATCATTATTTAGTACCAAAATTGTTTAAAACACAACAATCCAAATGCTGCAGTTTTCAACAAAACAGTAAGGTTTATTTTAATTACTTAGAATTATATTTAAGTGACATTTATTAAGTAGATTTTTTTTTGTCTTAATAGCGAAAAGCAAATTAATTTCAAATAGAATCTATTCCGGTCATGTTTTTGTATTGTTCACCTTTCAGCTTGTTATTTTCTTTTGGGTTTTTTTTTTGTGGAATAGATAGTAAGCTTTATTTTTGTTTTTTCTTAAGCGATTACTTTCCATCATTATGCAAGTGACTGAATTATTAACCATGTTACTTTCTCCATAATTTCTGTATTATAAACAAGGAGGGGTGCGCATTTTTTATTTTTAGCTTTGAGCTTTTTCCTATCAAGATTGCTTGCGCACACCAAATTGTGTTTGTTATTGTCTTCCTGAATTCATGAATTTTGAAGTCATATTCAATAAACCCTGCAGCAATAGGAAAACATTAACTAATGAACGTTTATATGCTTTACAAATCAAAATATTTTGTTCATGCTAGCAATTGCAGGAATACAGTGCAATTGCATGTCTTTTTGATTAGCTGTTTTTGGGCTACAAGCAATAAAACCTGTATTTCCTTTGGTTTGAAGAATTATTTGGATAAACATGGGAAAAAAATATTTTGCTATACAATTTAATGGTTTTTAATTAGAAAATATGGTTATTATGTTTGACGAGTTGTTATCATAACATTTCCCAGTGATACATGTTTTCAATGACTACAAAATTTTTTAGAATTCATTGAGAAACTTGCTATTATTTTAGTTCTGGGAAATTTTGTTATCTTTTGGTAATTTTTTGTAATATTGTTTCAGTCAGGGTTAGGGTAGCTGACTCAGGCGGTCACCTGTTGAAAATTTTATCAGGAGTTTGAACCCAAAAATGAATTTCTAGATATTTCAGTTATCATAAACAGTTTTTGGGTGAGGTATGCCAAAAACCCTGCATATTAAATTTTTAATCAAAATTTGCATTTAATTTATGTTGAAATTTGGGTATTTAAAAAATATTTTGAGTATTGTTTTAAATTATTATTTGATTTATATTTTTCTGGCATTTCAAAATTCTTTACCCTAAATAATTTTGGATTTCTAATAGGAATATTCTGTGGTTTAGTAAAAGTATTTTTGATTTTTACACCTCAAGGTGATAAAACTTCTTAAATTTTTTAATCCCTTAAGGAAACTCAGGTTATGCATGGTATATTTTTATTTTATTGTAATTATGTTATTTCTCTTTTTGTAGCCAGATGCTTTGATAGAAGGGAATCTTTTCTACGGGGTAAGATTGCTTTCATTTCAAAGATTCTTTAATTTAAATTTTCACAGCAGTGATATTAAATATATCTTTATGCTTATACTTTTTCTAGCTAGCATGCTTTGCAGCTCATTAAAATTTAGATTATGTATTATCTATAGAAAGATGATATCTTGTTTGTGTTTAAAAACTTAGAATGAATTAATTCTGATATTTCATTTGAGCTTATTAAGTAGGCTAGTTCACATTAATTAGGTAGGCTAGTTAACATTTATTAGGCAAGCTATTTCACATTTAAGTAGGCTAGTTCACATTTATAGTAAAATTTTCTCCTATCATGAATTAATTTTAATTATTCATTGATCTAAATATTCAAATAAAATGGAAATTTTCTTTGTTATGTGCAGGGAATATTCTTAGGCTGTCAATTTGGTCCAGCAGCTATGTATATATGGGCGATTGGTCTACTTGCAGCCGGTCAAAGTTCTACAATGACTGTGAGTATGTTTTCATAGTAATGATTATGGAAAATAGCAAGGATGGCTTTATGAGGTATTTGAGAACGCAGATAGGCCTTATTAATAGTCAAAAATATGTGGAGATTAACTTAGGATTAACCTGATTAGAATTTTGGCAAATCTTAAAAATTAAAAAAAAAAATTCCGACATCCTGTATTCCATATTGGCAAAATTTGTTTACACATATCAGTCATATTTTGAGAATACAGGCAACAGCGTTTAATTTATATTTCCATTTTCAAGTTGGATGTTTTCTAGTTGTTATATGTGGATTGAATTCATTTATTTGTTTTAGTTGAAGTAGGCAACAGCCAATTTTTGAGTTATGGGCAAAGTTCTCTTTTTATTTACTTAATTTTTCATTTCAATAATTGTTTATTTTGAATCTTTTGACAGTTTATTTAAATCATGGATATAAAGAAAGGATTTTTTGTTGAGTTTTTTCAATAGGCATCACATTAAAAAAGGCCGAAAAACACTTTTTTTAAATTGTAAGAAGGCATTACAAGGATTTAACTCCAATTCTTTGATAGCAAGCTTTCTCATAATAGCCCTTCATATCTCTAGCTATTTTATCAAATGTTTTCTATATGTCTGAAAATGCAAAGCATATATAGATTTTCATTCTCAAAATATTTTAAAGATTCCATACATGGAAATCTATTCAACGACAATTGCACCAAGTGGTTACTTGAACCAAGTGTCTGCTAGACAAGCCTGCAAGTTTTTCAGAGTAATATAATAATAACTGTGGATAATTTTAAAGTATTTTTTATACATACCGTGGAAAAACACAGAATCGTTGTTTATGCTAATAAAAAAATAGCTTTTCTGCTTTTTTTTAAATTCTCTTTATCAGCCCTATGCACGTCCTAAACCTACTGTTTGGATTGATAATATATTTAAAATTAAATTATTTTTAGGGAACTTATTCTGGTCAATTTGCTATGGAGGTAACTTTTTACTTAAATTCTAATTTGTGGTATATTTGAGATACATTTTGCAGCACTTTAAATTTGGATTAGGAACACATAGCAGTAAGATTCTTCATAAAAAAGTAATAAATTCATAATCTATGCTTTTTACAGATATTTTTTATAGAAGGCACTTATTTATACAAGCATTAATAATATACTCAAGTATTAATAATATAAACATTAATATTACACTCAAAAAAATTAAACAGTAACTAAATATTCTGTAGTGGGAGGACACCACCCTCAAGGTTTTGAGCTGACAGTTTGTTCCAGCATTTAAGTGCTTTTAATTGCTTAGTTGTTTAATTAAATCATTGTAGACATAATCATTTTCAGTTTTTCTCTTTTTCTGGTATTGTTCTCAGATAAGCCCAAATATGGCTATTTTAGGCCTAAAAATAACAGTCAAAGGAGGTCGTCTTTTGACATAAATAGCAATTTTGTACGAGGATAAAAAAATAGCTGAATGTTGTTTGTTTAAAGAATTTACTTAGCTTGATAAAGTTTTGTCCCTAAAGAACATTTTTTTATCGTCTAAGGAACTTCTGGGACTCCATTAGTCACCAAAAGCTTGTTCATATTACATTTTATATCTAAAATTAGCACCATTATTTCTCCAACAATAAGTAAAAAAAAAAAATGCTATAAGTTTTAAGAAATATATAGGTGAAATAAGTGTACCAAAATTTTGTTTTTAAGGAAGGGCACTTTGTAAAAATTCAAATTTAAATCAAAATTAGGTAAAGAGTCCTAACAACCATTAAAAGTAAAACTAATTATTTGTGGATTTTAGGAACAATTTTTACGTTTTGAAAATTTTGTAACTTCTTATGTTTTTTTTTTTGAAAATATAAAGGCAGGACAAAGCAGATACAATAATTTTTTTGTCTGCATTAAATACCTAAAATTAGATAGCGAATATATTTTTAGTTAGTGATCATCGTGCAGATTTTGAGTCATTGGCCTGTCTCATTAAGGGAAAGACTAACCTCCAGAATAAGGATCCAAATATCAATGTGATTTATGCAGCAAATGAAACAACATGTACTTATAGCAATAATAACATTATCATCTTCATTAAAGTAATCTAATAGCTTATTTTCATCAAAATTAATTCATTTTTGTTTCTTCTTGAATTAAACATTTAAAAAGTTAATGTTTTATTTTATACCACTGAACTAATACTGAAAAACTGATTTTATTTCTTCAGAATTTATTAAAGAAACATTTCCTCATTTTTTTTAGGGTTTTTTAAAGTTATCATGGTCCAGGTGGAAGCGTGTCTTATTAACTCGTAGTATAGCTATTATCCCCACGCTAGCATTGACTTTTTCACAAGGTATAACTCGTCTCACTGGAATGAATGATTATCTAAATGTATTACAAAGCTTACAGGTTAGTTGTTTATTACCCTTTTATTATTATTATTATTTATTTATTTTTTTTTTTTTTGTATTATTTTTTTATATAGTAAAATTTTCATACTAGTCATTAAAGAAATCATTTGACTCGTTTGACTCATCAGTCTTCCAAATATATTTGGTGTCTTGGAAAAATCTATGCTCTAAATGTTGTCTTGATAATTTACTAAATATTTAATCTGTGATTTTTTTTAATCTTTCAGTGATTTTGTGGGTAATGTGTATAATTTGGTCCTATGATTTCAACCATATCTGTTTCTTCACGGTCATTCTTTCTAGAATCTTGATTTCTTTTGCATGAAGTCATAATGCGAGAAAAATCTGAAAAATATTTTCGTTTTCAGCTCAAACGTGCTTAAATTTGTCATAGTTTTGTAAGCCAGAATAACGTACAATACATATTTTTCGCATCATTAGTATATGGAAATGTGTTATCTATTTTCTAAAACAAGAATAGTTATATAAGATCGAAGTAAAAAACATTAAGCAAGGTAGATTTCAAAAAGCATCAAACATTTGAATCGAACTACACAAACATTGGCTTAATCTAACTAACGTTTAAATGATCGAACAGTTAAGTTTGAGTTGTATGTCTTTGTTGTGTATGTTTTTACAAATCTTCTAACACAGTTATCCTTGGAAAATTTGAATAAAATTTATATCAGTAAAAAATGCTGACATCAACAAAATTCTGGTTATATGTACTTGATATACATGTGTCTGATTGTAGTGTAGGAATTTTCAATTCTTAATATTGGTTAGTTAAGAAGTTATTGGTGGTTAAAAATTTTTAACGGTGCCAAATTTTGAGGGGTTGAAATACTACCCCCATCAATCAACAGGCTAAGAACACTTATTAACGCCTTAATGACCTAAAAACCATCTTGAATCTTGCCAAGAAGTTTTTATGAACTCAAAAATGCATATAGCTGCATATAAATCCAACTTATCTGAAAATACTTTTTACCTACTTTTCACCTTTTCATTACAGGTTTCGGCAGGTAAAAACAGAAATTTTGCGTAAAATTTCTGATGTCAGCATTTTTCCCGATGATATATTCGTAATCTATATGTGTTATACTATAATTTTGCAAAGTTTCGTTTGTTAATATTGATTAAGTTAGAAGCTATAGGTGGTTAAATATTTTTTTGTAATGGCCAAATTTTGAGGGGTTGAAGTGCTGAACCCCATGAGTTAACCCTTTCAGTCTTTGGTTTATTTCTTCTTTAATCCCTTGGCGAAATGTGCTATTTTTTACCCAACCACTCGAAAACATTGTGAAGACTGAACTAGTAGGTTTTTTCATGCTCCTTTTCTTGTCATAGGACGTAGATAGAAATTATACAAAAATAATTTCAATGTGGTGCATAGTGATGTCACTTGACCAAAATATGTGTGGCCACCAAAAGATCCTTTTTGGCCAGAAAAAAAGTAAATATTTCAACCAAAATTTTATTAAACATATATAAAACCCTATGAAATATGTTTATAAACTATTCTGCAATAGTATTCTACTTAAAGAATTATTTTTAAAAGTTTTTTTCATTTTATAGAATGTTATGAACTATTAATATATGCAAAAAAAATTAACAATTTGTATACACTATACACTTTGATAGTCAAGCTTGGCATGGTAGGCTTCAACACAATTTTCAGGGTGTAACCCAAGCTCTGATGGATAATGGAGACAGAAACAGTTTTCAAATGCAACCCTTAGCTGAACTTAACCCTCTGGCGCATCATACAAAATATTTTTTGTTTAGCCTCTTATCTTTTGCACCTGGTTCTGCAGCTCTGATAGATTGAAAATGCCTATCGGAGAGACATGAAATTGTATCATCAGGTATTTGGTTTGCGGCAGGCGTTGTATTTATCAAAGCCGTGATAGTTTTATTCTAAAATTCCAGAAACGTAACATCTTTTTTACCAGTTTCGAACTGATAGATCTTATGGGAATTTGGTAAGACTTGGGAGGTAACGCTGAAAAATAATTTCTTGTACCATTTATTTGTAAGTTTTCCAGAGGGTATGTAGGCCATGAAATTGTTGACGAGTTATACGGTCTCACAACTGCTGGTTTCATGATGGTATTATTGTGTTTATCTTTTTTCCTGTATCAATCATTTTTGCAAAGTGATATGTAGAAAGCACTTACACAAGGTTTGGCTTTTTCCCACCCTTATCTTTCACAACCCGGTATTTGCATGAAAGAATACGTTGGCTATGGGTGGCATTATAGAATGTTGCTTCCCCTCTTTCATGGGCAACATCAACTATTTCTTTGTAGTAATAGCAATGAATTTGTTCATATCTAACATTGTCACTGGCTCCCATTTACCAACATACATATTGTTTGTTTGTTCTGGATTGTTTTCCATGTACTGCGCTGCGTATCGATTTGTTTCATCAGCAGTGATTTGGTATATACCATCGTTCATGTATAAATGAAAAAATTTTATAGTTTGCAGGTTTTCCTTTATCCTCACTTTCAGTCCCTCTATACCAAGAAAGGGAACATCATTAAAATCTGCAAACCATCCATCATTATTGAGACCATCATGTTTCCATGACCAATGTGGTTCTGTGTTATTCTGGTGTACATTAGTCACATCATTACCGCATGCTCTTCCTCCTCGATTTCTAACGCTTTGCCCATGTGATCCATACACATGTCCTTGTCCATCATTGCGTTGTCCTTGACCTCATCCAGCACTAACACGAACCCTTCCTCAACCTACTCCGCGTCTAGGAACATTATCATCACTTTCATATCTGCTGAAAGTATCCGATTCAGGTTCACTAACTAAATGACTGGGTAGTGCTGGTTCTGCTAATGGTTGTGGCTGTGCTGAATCAATTGTTGCCTGTTGAGGAGCATTAGCCACAACAGATTCACTAGCTAAATATAAAAATTCACAAAATATGTTATATGGTGGCTGTGCTGGATCAATTGCTGGCTGATGAGGAGCAGCATTCACAACAGGTTCACTAGATAAATATAAAAATTTAAAATATTCACAAAACATTTATGTTGTATGGTGGGAGTATTCACACATTAAATTTTGAGTTAAAGTTAAAGGGGTTTTACCTGGTATATCTTCCACTATATATTCCCAATCACTATCAAGCTCATTCTTACCATCTGATCCATTTCCATCATCATAATCCTCCTCCCTGTCATTTAAAACAATACTTAATATTTCGATAATATTACTGTACACTTTTCTAGCAGCCGTTTTCCAAATGTTGTATTTCGAATTCTATACAAGCTATCAACAAGCTGTTTTTTCCCTTGATCGAAAATTTTATCTAATTTTCATTTCTTGAAAGAACATAAGCCTTGCATAATCAATTTCGGAAGAAATCGCGCAAAACTGGATGAACTTCTGGGCACATCGCTGAGCAGACCCCAAGGTCTGAAAGGGTTAAGAGACCAAAAATATATCTTGCCACTTCCCAAACCAGTTCTTCTAATTTCCTAATCATGAAAATATATGTTAAAGCAACCGAAAATTGGTATAGAAAGCTTTTCATCCCTTGGGTCCATATTCACCTTCTTTCTTTTTATTTTGTATTTGCAAAAACCAAAAGCCTAATTCTAAGATTTTTCTCGTTCCTGTATTTCACAACTAACTTTAGTCCAAAAATTTTCACAAAAAATTATTTTTGCTGCTCTACTGAAATTTTATTTATTTTTTTTTTTTTTTTGAGTATTTCATAACTCCAAAATAACTTCTTTCTCAAGAAAAATGTTTCAATTTGCCTGGATGTTTAAAATGTTATTTTGAGTCATTTATTCCGAAATAACATTGAGTTTTATCAAGAAACTTTGATCTAAGTGTTGTGAGTGTAAAAACCTAATTTTTTTTTGCATGTTTGACATATTTCTCGTTCATGGTATATAAGTAAATAAGTAAGTGAGTGAGTGAGTGAGTGAGCGAGCAGGTGTTTTTAAAGTGGGACCAACAAATAGCTTTTGAAGCTTTCATTATATCGATAGATTGTATCCAGAAAAATTTCTTTATTTTACAACTTTACAGCAGGACTTTTAATTACCAATTTTGCCATCAAAATTTCGCATGTACTTTTTTAAAATTCAGTCTACAAGTTTTTCAAAATTGTAAAAATTAATTTGGTCCAATGGTTCTACGATGTTTAGAGAAATTTTTCGATTTTTCTATGCGCCTATATAAATATTGATTTAAACCTTGTTATATTTTAGCTTCCTTTTGCAATTCTTCCACTTCTGACATTCACTAATGATAAAACAATCATGAAGTCTTTTGTGAATAACAGGTAATCTTTAAAATTTTGAATTTTCCCATGGTGAAATGTTGATGAGCTATCATTTTAACAAAGCTAACAAATTTTACCCCTGTTTTCAGCCTAATATTTGACCTTTTCAGACAATCCTGGTCACAGTTTATGGAAGTTTTAAATTATTTGAAATTCGTACCCTAATCGCACCACAATTGTTTTAAATCTGAGTTTTGCGTTCCCTTATGTGCTAAATTTAAGATTTATCTTTTTTCTGTGGAGATTTAGAATTCTGTATGCGTATGTATGTATGTATGTATTTATGTAATGTAAACGTAAATGTAAACGTAAATGTATGAATGTATGTAATGTGTGTGTGCGTGTATTTTATATTTTCATAATTTTCCTTTAGATTTGTCCAAATTTTAACTTGGTTTTTGGCTGCAGTCATAGTTGCAATAAATCTTTATTTTGCTGCTGTAAATCTTGTAAGCATTTAAATAGTTGTTTTCTTTTGATTTTATGTAAACAAACAATAGCAAACTGCATTACAGTTAAGACAGCATCGCCCACTCTCAACAAATTTCTTAAAAATGGTTTTGAAATAAATCAAATAAAAAAGTGTTTTAAGGATGAAAACTTGTTATTAAAACGTATCTCGGTTGGAACCTGACAGTTTTCTTGGGAGAATGAATTAAATAATTTGTTCAAATCATCAAATTTTCTTGTTGAAATGAAACTGTAATTCATTAATTAATGCCTCGCTGCTAAATAAGCCCCACCCTCTTACACCATGCTTTCATATACTCCAAGGTAAAGGTGTTGCTATGTGTTAATCTATATTTAATCCCTGCTATTTTTTCCATGATTTCTTTTCATTGAGAAACCTTACACCAATTTCATAAATTTTGTGTCTTTTTTAACATTTACTTTTTCTCTTCGTTTAGCAAGATATAGATGACAAGCTCTTGTACATCCCAGCAACAATTTTTATTGCAATTTGGCTTTCTTTCTACTTTCTAATAGTAAGTCATTGCGTATCCTTTTATTCATCCGCTTATAAGCAACATTTAGAGAAAAAAAACCTGTTTTTAAAACTTGCTGTTTCTAATCTGCGCTATTGTTTTTTAATAATAACTGCAATTTCTTATATTTTTACATAAAGTATTTTTTTATATACCATTCTTATAATAAAGCTTTCAAAGACAAGAAAAGAGATTTTGAGACTATTTCAAAATAAGTTACTTAATATTGATTCAGATCATGCAATAATTTTTCTGGCACAGATATTGATAATAACTTGACCAGTGTATGATAGCATGACACATTCAGGCTACCAGTGCCCTTTAAACACATTGCTGAGACTGTATATAGTTTGATTCGGCTCACCTGTTTTCCAGTCAAGTTTCATCCTTTTGCCAATATTTCAAAACCTACTTAGTAACAGTCGTATATGTTGTACGAGTTTTATTTAAAGCATGACTGAGCACTTTGTATAATTTTAAGTGGTTGTTTTAAATATAAAAGTTATCCTATTTTGCTATTTAAGTTTTATTATAAAACTCAGGTTAATAAAGTGTTTTGATCTCAACCCTGATTTATATTTATAAGGAATTTTGTCCTCTTCCAGATATGTTTGAGTTTGGCCATGAATAAATTTTCAAGTTATTTTGTCTAAACTAGATGATGCAAAGTTTTTGTTTCTAATTTCTTTTTTCATCCAAAGTCCTTTTTATTTTACAATTTTTGGAAAAAATATGTATTTATAATAAGTTTTTGTCGTGTTGGCGAAACAAGTCAAACTTGGTTCAAAAAATTTTTCTATAGAACTTAGATTCTAATTCTATTGAAATTTGTAATTTATCAGAAATTTTTGATTATGAAAATTTTAGCATTTAGATTATTTTGAAAGTTTTATCAAATACATGTTTCAAGTACAATTTTACCAAGTACACGCAATAGGTTATATTTTTGAGATTGTTACTTTCTGTTCATGCGAAAAAATTAACATTGTCTTTTGATTATTTTGCTTGTTTCATCATTTGGTAAAGGTTGTCACGCTTGCAATGTGTTATTTGGAAATGGTTGTACAAAATGTTTTTGTTCAAGTGATCATAAAATGCTTATTTTGATTACAACCCTAATGTTTCAAAAAAAATGTTAAAATTTTGCACCACAGCTCTAGCCTTGTATAACCTGAAGTGGTACTTGGTATTAGAAGGCATTATTTATTGAAAACTCTTGTTTCCTGAAAGTTTGTTTATTTTATAGGCATACTTCGCTGCTGGTTTTACATTCTTGGATTCATTTTCGGTAAGTTTGTACATTTAATGAAGTTATAATCTAAAATATTGAACTTACAGTGCAATCTATGATATAAAGCAATTGTCTTTTTAAACTTGACCTTGTTAACCTTTCACCTCTAATTATGCAATCATCACCAACAACTTACTCTTCGATCTTATCGATATGCCATTGATTTCGTGGGTTATCACAAATTAAAACAACATCTTCTAATTTAAAGATAGTAGGAGTTCTCATTTTCTTCTGACAATAAATATGATGTTTGCAAATTTCATTCATATATACGGAATGAAATTTTACCCAAAACTTTATGGTAATTTCTAAATTTTTCCCTCGGTTTAAACAGTTTTCAGTAGAATTTTTTAACTAATGTTGCCACGCTGGTACCTTTGAGCATTTGGAACTCTGTGCACAATAGCCGGTTTTTTGCACTCGCACAATGTAATATTGAACATCGGCCTAAAAACAAAGCAGAATAAAAAAAAATTGAGTGCATATAGTGACTATCTGATTTTATAAAGTCCCTCAAAATTGATAAACACGTTAATTGTAATAATTGTGATAATGCAACTTATTTCTGCATTGGGTGCTGTTTTAATATTTGAAGGAAGGGGTATTAACTTCAGTCCTTTCGCTGACTCATTTTACATCCATCCATACTAAAAACATTTTTCTTATGTAGAAAAAGACGTTTTATCAAGAGTCTGAAAAAAAAGACAAATAGTTATTCCCTATAGATGGTTTTGTTTATATATTGAAGCTAATCATGGAAGTAATTCCACGTCAGATTTTTCAAAATAAACAACCTTTAAAGAATAGACCCATACGGATGGACAAATGAGATCTTATTTCTCAGTTTCAATAAATAGCATCCCAGGTATTACACTTGATCTATATGCACTTATAACTTACTGCTAATATGGGAGCAGATTTTTCTTTATACTTTACTTTAGAGTGAGCTTGCTAGGCGAATAGCGAACTTTATCTAAATAATAACATACCTAAAAGCTATCAAGATTTAGAAGATGGTTTTTTTCTTACTTGTCATTAGTTTTCGAATTTTCGGATTTCAGTACAAACACAATTTCCAGTTTTAAGATTTTTTTTTTTTTTTTGATTTTTTTTTTCATAGCAAACAAAAGTATTCTTATTCCACCGGTAATTTGAGAAGTGGGAAAACGAACTAATCATAGTATGGTTTGTTTGCAAGTTGTACCTTCAGGGCGTTTGTCTGTTCTACATAGCACTTCTTTATTTTTATTTCATCTCTTTGGGTTTTAGGGTCTGGTTAAACTGTGCAAATTTTGCCACAAAATAAGCAGTGCTCTTTAACTCTTTCGATACTGCGCCTCTTAAAATCGTTCCCTCAGGAACGATACATATAAACTGTTGCTATGGCTACGGTTTTTCGTCAACTGACTATATTTTGGTATCATTAGAAAGCTCTGTAAAAAACCAATCAAATGACGGCAAAAGATAAT
>JAUZNK010010149.1:0-23977 GCA_035046665.1 Euphysa ruthae
GAAAAAGTTTCTGGCATTGGTGGGATTTGTTGGTATGGTGTTCCTGGGGCTACTGATATCTGGCAACCTGTAGATGCCGGGTATGTAGAACAGATAAAAAATAATGTAATATGTCGACAACACATTTACTGCGTCTGAAAGACGGATTCTCATCACTAAATGGGTTGGAAATGCTTACAAGACTCTTGTAGACAAAAAGTATGATTCTTTCCGATACAAATTATTCCAAAAAAACAGGTTGTCTATTGACAGCTGATGGCTCAGACGATAGTTTGGTTCAGCCTGAAGGCTTACTAAGCTACAAAGTACCCCTACCTTCACTAATGGAGGCAACAACATTACTTCCAGTTAGTAATGAAAGTGGAGAAACGGTTGATAATGATATCCCAACTGAAGAGATAGAAGATGATGGGTTGGCAGATATGTTCGTAGTTGAGAATGAAAACGACTTTCATGACGGAAATATACTTGATGATGGAAATATGTTTGATGATGGAAACATCTTTTGATCTCTTTGTGTAAACATTGCAACTGTATAACAGTAGCTCTTATGTTTATAAAAGTTTCATTTGTTATGTCAAGATGTTTTATTAGTAATACCCTTACCAAAAATTTCCTCTCTTAATTTTTCAGCCTGGCAATGTTTCTTAAATGTTTCTTAAGTTTGGAAGATTTTGAGCCTCATGTTTATTATAAAAATGTTTCTTATAAAAAAAAAGACGCGTACCCTCAGGACTATTATAATCATTAATGGTATCCTCCGTCATATTTTGAAATACTTTACGATTTTGACAAGATTGACAATCGCACTGACACATATCGGATGTGCAGTTTGTATACAACTACAATTAACTCCATTGAGCACGCTTTTTGACATTGGTGTGCTCTTCATCCACACAAAGTTTTCCATTTACTTCAACCCAACCATTTCCAATTGGGCTGGGAGAGTGTATCATGTTAGTAATGATTCGTTTTCTTATGTACGTTTCGTAACTTGCTCAAAAAATGTGGTGGTAAAGTGAGTATTCATTCGGAGGTAAGATTCTTCTAACTCAATGTAAACCGAGTATTGTTAACAAATTTAGCATATGTGGCTCCGTACAAACAGCAAACATATTTCTGGAGAATACAAATAAGATCCTCACTCGGAGGTATGGTATCTGCTAAACTTGCGAATGTATTTTTTTAGTCGTTGTTTTTTTCAGCAGGGTTTCCCATTACTATAGAACGCACTAGTCGAGTCACCGCCTCTTAATTTAACGTAAGAACAAAATTGATTAAACTTACAAAAATGGTTGATCTACGGATTATTTAAATTCTGCACATTTCCACGTCCTGATCTGATACAAAATCCACTTGAAAAGATCGATGGAAGGCTGCAAGCTTGAGAATTGCTCCAAAAACGTAATTTTATAGTTCTAAGAAAGTTCTAGGTATAATTTTAAGCATTATAAATCGCAATAGCGACAGGTTTTTCCTTTTGCGAGTTTTTTTATACAAATTATCTTATAATAATAAATTTATAAATAATCGAATAATATTTTAGTTTGAAATTCCACAATTTTTTAGTTCTGTACATTAACAAAAACAAAATCGATAAGCACGATCACAATCGATCAAACACGATAATGGATAAATTTAAGGGGCTATAACTTTTGAACGCGGGGTGCGTAAATTCTGTTAATTGCATGTATTTTAGTAAAAAATTTTAGTTGTTAGAATGTTCTTACTGAACCTAAACGAATTTCACCACACAGCCACCGGTCTACAATGGACTCTTAATGACTCCATTTCTATGAATATTTTTCAAAATTTTTTGTTAGCTTAATGCATCTACCTAAAACTATTATTTGTCATGTTGAGAAAAAATTTAGGTTTGGGTTTATAATTGCATTGGATAGAATCTGCAGCCTTTTGTTTTTGGACCACTGTAAAATTCTATCCTATAAATTCGGATTTTTTTCACGCATGTGAGCTTCTGTACTTCATACCATTTTCTCAAAAATAGTACGATTGGTTATTTGGAATTAAAAATTCTCGATGCCTGGCTAAGAGCCCGTGCCGGTACATTTTAGAAAAACAATTCCAGCAAATTCTATCGCTTTTGAAAATTTATTTAAATTAAGTCTATAAACCTGGTTCAACTTCATACGAAGTTAACTAACCACAGAAAGCATTAACCACATGGACACACGCAACTGTTTTAAATCTTTTTAAATTTTTCATGAAGGTTGATGACGTTTTTAAATCTAATATACCAAAAAAAATTAATATTTTTCTTAGGCGTGGTGGCTGGAATATCAAAAGACACTTTTGATTTTCTACTGCAAGTGCAAACCAAACTCAGCAAAACCATTAAGAGCGTGGGTAAAATCGAACACGAATTCTGGCGATCTTTTTACAACGAAAGAAAGACAGAAGCATCTACCGGTTGTATAGATGGAGATCTCATCGAGAGTTGTTTGGATCTATCCAGGGCGCAGTTAAAAGATTTCGTGACAGGTTTGGAGGTGAGTTTGTTGCAATCATTTTAACTTATTCACTCGATTAAAGAAAATATTATTGATGCTACAAAAAATGTTTTTAATAGCCGTTACCACTACATATTGGTTTTACTAAGTAAAAATTTTTTCTTGGATGTTATTTTAAAAATTCAGGGGAATAAACTTATATATACGTTTTTATATATTTTTTTATGACTTTAGACCGTTATAAAGAGCTGAAACACGTTTTAAGACAAATCTCACCTGTTTTTTTTTTTTTTGTTTTTTTTTTAAGATGTTTCGTTCAAATGCTTCTTTTATTTTTCTTCAGATTTTTTTTTTCTCATCTACATTAAGAACTTTGAAAAACAAGCTTATTCTAAAACGGCTTTGTTTTAAAATGTTTCTTTTTAAAAATTCTTTTATTATTTTTTTCGCTCATGTGAAGATTTCATGCTAGAATAATCAAAATCCTGTCATACAAATTGTTGGGAATTGTGCCAAACATTTATCAAACGTTTGAAAATTGAAAATTGTGAGCTGCCTAAGGAAAGTCTTAAAAATTTACTCATGTTCGTTCGTCCGTGCTGATAACATTTTTAGAAATAACTCTTCTGTTTTTTTAGTTTCTCAGGCTGTTTTGTTACTATAAACACTTCCTTAAAATTTTCAAATTGATTGTGGCTTTGGTTAATAGATTAGCAAATAATAAAAACGTTTATTTGGTCAACAACACGATAATTTTCACCGTACTATGCCACTTAATCTTATTATTATTATTATTATTATTTTTTTTTTTTTTTTTTTTTTTTTTTTTTTTTTTTTTTTTTTATCAAATTCCCGTTAGCTTGTCATGAATAGCAGAAACTTTTCAATTCTATCAATTTAAATCTGTTGCTATATGTAGGAAACTGTCGATCTGAGGTTGCAACAAATTTTTTTTAAAACTAAATGGCTTTCAGCTACAGTAAATTGATTAAGAGAAATTCCATAGTAAGGGTATGCGATATTTTGTAGCGTTAAAATAGGTGAAATACTGTTATTTTAGAAAGAAAAAAATAGCCTTTAATACATTATTTTTGTGCCTTTGTATTTTTATAGTAAAACAATTTTTGTGCTATTGTATCTTTTATAAAACCCTTGAATGAACTGATCAATTTAAACAAAATGAGTCATGCCATAAAGATTTCCCAAACGAAATATACCATATGATCTGTGCTTCCTTTCGGATAAACGATGATATGCTAAAAGCTTAATATGCGGAATGTATTGCATTAGACGGCCATTGAAAAATTGTTGTTATTGCTGGTCATTCTCTTTTTTTTTTTAAAAAATAAATATCTTTCTAAAACACAACTAAACAACCCCACGCTGGGTTATTTTATTCGACATTTCTTTCTGTTATTATAAGGACGTTCAATGGAACACGCTGTGTATTTACTCTCTAATTTTACATCCATGTGATTTGTTACAGCATTCATAAAATAACATTTTAAATAAATCTTTTTTTACTTAGAATAGGAGAATTTTCTATGGATCATATGTATGAATATCAAAGTAAAAGTATACATAAATAGATATTAATGACGTCATGCCGTCAAAATACTCGCTTTGATAGTAAGTTCACAGAACTAATGCGTCTATTTGAACGCCGTCCCTAAATACAGCTCAACCAGACTCCATTTAAACGAGCTAAATGTTAAATTTCCTAGTTAGAATGTATCCTCTCAACACAACTTTTAATTTGCGTGGCTACACTTAATGGAAATTATTGATCAGTCTGTTTAAAATCGAAGAAATTTAGCCTAAAATTGATCGTTTTCATGAAAAATTCGTTTTAAGGCCTTGAATATTTGATAATTTGACAGATTTTAGCAGCATACACCAATTCCAATATAGTTTTGGTGTTATAGGTTGGTCTGGCTCCCAAATTCTTTAAAAAAGAAAAAGAAAATGAAACATTAAACTGCCTATCGAACTAATATTTTAAATTGTAATATGGAAAATGCGAAATTTTTTAAATATTTCTCTTAGATAGACGATGATGGTATGAAACGAGCATGCACGGTAGAAGATCTAATAAAACTTGTTGAAGAGTTAAGTCGAATACACTAACACCTAAAGCTCCAGTCATGTTGTACCTTGTACTCACCCTCTAAAATTCTTTGTAAATAGTTTGAGGCGTTATTTCTTTTTTAACATTGACCCTTGAATTGAAAGTGACATAAAAGGCACCTAACTTAAAATTGTCTATTATTTTTTTTCTGTTTTTTTTTTTTAATTTCCATCCGTTAATCTCAGTAAAATTCGATAACTGTGGAAGAAAAATCTATCAGCAACCATACTTAAACTTATATTAATAGTACAAATTTTAGTATTTATGTCCAAAAATAAGAAAAATTCCCTATAAAAACAGACTGAATTGCAGCCAATCGAGAATTAATTGGTAAAAATCAGGATTCGGTATCAAAAAGGTCAACAATTTGATTTAGTTTTAATAGTTAAACTTACTAAAAATCCTTTGAAATCCCTACAAGAAAAAACTCTAGAAAAATTTAATTTATACAATATTTAATTCTATTCGAATTCGAATGAGTAAAAAAAAAAAAAATAAAATTTTTTCATACCAGCCTTTGTTTTTCAGTTACTTTAAAACTATAGAAAACAAATTTATCATTACAAAAAAACGTCCTGTATCTACGTCTAAATAAAAAAGCGTTGGGTTATTTTAAAACCTGCTTAATAAGGGTTTTAACATTATATATATTTAAATATTTATGTTTTCAGATTATAGCTCTGTAGAACATTTGATGTCAAGGTCAACTGAAAACTTGTTTCCATCAAGGGAACGATTTTTATAGTTTCTTATACAGAATGTAGCTTTAAGCCAATTATTTCTAGGTTCAAAAATGTTTTTACCAAACTAAAAAAGAAATTGTAGGAATAAACCTTCACAAGTTGCCTAAGAATAGCGAAGTTTTTCGTTTCTTTGCAATCATTTAAAAAAAAAACTTACAATTAAAAGAACTTTATCCAAAATTATAATTCTTTTATACTTTCAGACGGTAGTAGTCGGTTATATATATATATATAAAAAAAAAAAAAGCTTGCAATGGGATCGCACAAAAAGCTTTGAGATGAAAAGCTCAGTTGGTAGCAAAGTATGCAGTGAATTTATGAATAATTGTTTACGATAAAAAGTTGTTTATCAAATCTTACCGGAGTTTATAATGCGTTCTACTTGATACGCTTTCCGTTGTTTGCCTTGTATGGGGTTTCGTATAAACTGTTGATATGAACAATGTTGAAACATCAAGAAAAAAAGATTTTTAAATTCCAATGCACATTCTCACAAATTGGGATCCAATTTTTCTATTTGATTGCACTTGTAGATGCCCAACTTTTCGGTTAGAATGAATGATTAAGTGATAGGAAAATCTAAATTGCTTCTTAAAAAATTAGCTTATTATCAAAAAAATGACGGTTTTTATAAAATTGCTGTTTTTAATTCTTTGGACATTTTTAATGTAATATGCCGTTGTTTAAATTACTGGTTTGAGGGAACAATTTTGATCCTTTCCCTAATCAGCCTCATTGTCCCACTCATCAATTTCTGATTTTATAATCAGCGTCCTCTTGTTATTGTAAATATCGTGGCGTTACCAGCACATTTTTCAAGAATTTATTCAACTAAATTAATGTTCATAAATATAGTCTAAATGCTATTATGTAAATTATCCAGAGTGTTAAATTTTTTTCCCTATTGCATACCACCAGTGTTCACCCGTGTCGGTTTTAAGCAATTACACTACTCACATACACTCGTTGCATATACAAGATTTTTTTAAATAGGTGGTTCCTAATAGAATTCGTGATTTTAACTGACATCCAAATCTAAATAAAAAATGAAAATCCCAACTTAAATCATAAAAAATAAATATATTTGTCTTCAGGAAGGAAATAAGCACCATCAGGATCAACGAATTTGAAATATAAACTTATTAATTTTAGATTCAAGCAATGTATCAGTGTGGCCGCCGCTTTTAAACTTTTCGGTAATGCATAGCTAATATTTTTGATGCTGGTAATATGAACATTACCACAAGAAAATCCTGCTAAGATTAAAACCCATACTCAGAAAAACCTAGACCCATCAATGACGAGTAATTTAACAAATTAGTAATATTAAAATTAGTACTAGTGTAAACACTATTAGTAATAGTGTAAACACAATGTAAAGAAGCTTCATTTAAGTGACTTGAAACGGAAATTCCATCTAAAAATAAAACGATTTCTGCCAAGATGTTTCATTTCTCAATACGGGAGACAAAACAACCCCCAAACATAAAATTTGACTAGATGTAAGTTACGCCATAAAGCTCGCCCCAAAGGTATTTTTTATGAAAATTCTTAAAATACGTTTAAAAAATTTAGTCTTTTGACACGTGATTTTCGATGATGTCATTATTTTTTTTAAAAAGTGGCAATTTTTCGAGTATTGAACTATAAATATCCTATCGACCTTTTCTTCCAAGTTTAAAGTGTAGTTACTGACCAAAAAAGACAAAACCCATGAATTTCGCAAACAATAAGACCAAAAGATGTTTGGGCTGAGGCTCAGTAGAAACAAAAAAAATTCGGTGTGTCACGAAATGCAACAAAACTTGTATTTTCTAAATGTTTAACTAAATAAATGGGAAGAAAAATACCAATCTCAGTTTAATAAAGACGCATCATATCAAGCATGCAGTTAGGTTTATCTATGTACCATGGCAACTATATCAAACATAAAATGTCATCGATGAAACAAGACGAAGTTTCAAAGATGAGAAAAACGCAATTTATCAGCTTAACGCAGAGCCATGGAAAGTGATACAAATGCTTACAGTGAAAACAAACCGAAAGTCAAAAAAACATCAGCCCTATAGAAAAAACAGGCTTTGAGTTCAAAAAGTTTGAGCGAGGAATGTTTTTAACATAATGTATCCATTTAAAAGTGATTTCTGCGTACCATGGTTTTGATTTATCTAACAATATATCTTGATCTACTGAGTAGTTTTGGTAGATAAAATTTTAGGGCATAGTTATTGATTGCAAGTTATCAGACTGCAAATTAAGTAGAGCTTTTTACATAAATTTATTTTCATAATATAGAATTTATTTATTAACAGACATTCGTAGAGGGACTGGTATCCGAAAAAAAATTTTTATATGGAAATTAAATCAAAATATTAAACTTTTTTTTTTCAAAAAAAAAAAAGAAATCTTTAATGAGAATATTCCTTTCGTTTACTTCAAAATACTGAAGTTCATGCCGATTTTCAAGTCATCAGGATATATAGAATCATCTAATTTTTCCATTTTATGTAGAATACAATAGAGTAGCATTTTCCGAATCCATCACCTAAACCAAGTTTTAAAATTTTATACTTTCAAATCCACTTCCCATCGTGAATAGTCAAAGGAAGTTTACTACGTGAATATTTAAACAATACGTAAAATCTTAATATCTCAAGTGGAATGAACATGTGCTCCAAATATCCAAAATATATGCGGTTTTCCATTATTAAAGTGGAGTGCTCAAAATATAGACTTTCAAGGAGAAGCCAGACAAAACTTACACCAGTTTGTTCTGATATCAAAACAGAACGTGCAAGATGTAGCCCAAATATCCAATAATAACGCCCCCATTTTGCTCTCAACTTGAAAACAAGACTCAAGTAAATTCAGTTTCAACAGACAACTCTGGGTGGTCTGGTGGAAATTTCAAACGAAATGAAATTATTTAATTTAGACCACAAAAATTTTCGTCTATGACCAAATATTTTTTGTAATGTTTTTTATCTTAATAAATTACCGAACCTCTCTAGATCTAACAAAATTTCCAAAAAAATGAGAAAAGCTAGTATGACTTAGAGAAATTTTGCATGATTATCTACTTTTTCCTTCAATTGAAATCTCCTCAAATAGAATCCAAATCAGTCATTCCACCAGGAGTAGAAATATTGTTTTTCGTATTTGGTGAGTGGGTGCTTTTCTATAACACGAAAAATATTCTTTGTTCCGCCCATAGATATATTTGTATATATCCATAAGTTTGATTGGATTATCCTGTTAATGAAAATATAAAAAGTATAATCTTCTATGAAGCATGCTGTCAAACCAGGCGTTTCGAATACCTGCAGGGAGTCCGAGAGAAATTTTATATATTTTTAATAATCATAATTAAATCAATCAATCCAGGTTATTTCAAATAATTTGAATAATTTTTAGCGTTTCATAAATTTATGAATCAATTTGATTTCTATATTTATTTCCATCTTTTGACGGAAAGCATCTGTGTGCGACTGTTATGCTGTTTTGTAATAAGGCTTTTTTAACACTGCTCTTCCATCTTTACCAATAAAATGATAGAGTTCCTGTAAGAAGGTTCCTAATTTAAAAAACTTTCATTAATATATGCAATCGTAATAGATCTACATTCTTGAAGAACTTTTGAAATAAGAAGTTGAAATGACATATATCCAATAAAAATCTCAGTCAACTTATATTTGTAAAAAACAGGTGACACAATAACTACCATATTTGGAATAATGTGATATAGGCCAAAAAACAATTTTTTTTTTCTTCGATTTTTAGTAATTTTTTGACTGTGTACTTTTTGAAAAGATTTATTTTGTGTTCCTTTCTCCTAAAACTTAGTACGTTTAATTAATGGGTAAAAATCAGTTAAAATAATCCAAACAGTGACTCAACGGAAAACTTTATTTTTACTTATAGCCCAAACTTATATATTTAAGAAATACAAAGGAATAGGATAGAAAACATGCATATTCTAAGAAGAAAAAAATTGGCCCAACTCTTGAAAAAAAAGAAGCAGTTATCGGGTAGGGCTTAAATAATTACTTTTCTTTTTATTTTGTTTGTTTTTTTTTAATTTGGTTTACATGTCACGTGACTTTATAATAGCTTATAAGTCACCGTGGGGTGCCGATTAAGAGAGATTATAACCCTAAAGAATAAAATCTCTAATATAATTTCATTCATTTACAAACACGTGTTTGAGTAGCATTATGCTCTCTAATATCGGAAAGATTATTTATTATTATTTTAATGATTATTCAGAATGCTTTCTGAAAACATGGGAAATTATCCAGGAAATTAATTCTGACAAAGATTTTAAATCTTGTGCAGCTTTTAAAAATTCGCAAAAATTTACACCCACGAAAGCATTTTCCTTCGCAAAGGATTTTAAAGAAAGGAAAGGATGTAGAATTGGGTGTTGTCAACCAAAAATCTTTTTCTTTTGTTTTTCGTACCTATCCATTTAGCCATCATATGATAAGTGGTGTATAAAAACAAGTGAGTTTAAATTCAAAAAAATCTATGGTGTAAGGTAGAATTTCAGGAGGATTAAGAATGCACTCGGCTCTAAAGTTATATGGAAAAACTTTCTGTATAAATGCATCTTGTATCAAATTAGAATTCAGAGAATTTAGAGATTTGAAAACTTTAATCATTAGAAGCTCAAGTTCCCTATAATGTAATTTTGGATCCAGTGACGTCCAAAGCCTCAAAACAAATTTATGGATTATTAAGTATAATTGATAAGTTGCTTGCAGATTTACTACAGAATATCCAAATTAGGGGGGCAATTATAGCCTTTATCAAAGAAGAGGTTTATATTTGGACCTTAGTTGGAAGTGGGAAATTTTATTTCTAAGTATCCAATCGATATGGGTGTAAGGAATACAAAGCTTAAATCATATCAAATTTTTCAAGAATTATTTGATGAATAATCTGTAAAAATGGATTGAATTGGATCTTTGTTATTGCTGAAATTGGTATTATTATTTCTCTTTCTCTATTCGTTTTATTTTTACAAAAAATGATTAAATCATGGAAGGTATTTCTGCAAACGAGATTGGATATTCATCAGTGTTCGTTATGATTGAAATACATTGATAATTTGATATAGTAGCAAACGTATCATAAAGAATAGTCAGGGCAAATGTTTAAAACATAAATGATTAAACAGCTAGTACCATTTAAAATATATTAATTCCTTGCCCCTGGAGAGAATTTCCCTTATAAGGATTCACTATATTTTGTAATATATGGCGTTTCTATGGTTACAAATGATGAAAACCCCACAACGAAAATCAACAAACTATCGATAGCCAATTTATTTCAACTGTGTAGTACTTTTATAAATTATATATAAATCGTTTTCTAAAAGATATTATCTAACTTTTTTAAACGGCACAGCAGTTAAATTAAAGTTTGCAACATACAGTGAAAATCTAGCGAGAACACAGCACTTAATAGATCGTTTTCTATACCAAACCATTGATTTTACATAGTTTGAGATTAATTCGTCTTAAAATTTAAACTAGTTTTTAATAGCATCGTATAGAGGAATACAAAATGAAAATTTTTATTTGGTTATGTATATGAGAGCAATTTTTTCTATAAGACAAATGTAGAATACTTAATGTGTAGGGTCACAACAGATTGTTTTATTTTCCTGGATGAGACTCTATTTATATCTTTTGCAAAATTAAAAGTTTTCCAGTAGCAAAAAAAAAATTGTACAACTTATAACCTTATTTTTTATTCTTTGGGAATTGCCATTATATTTTCAAAAACTAATTTTTTTTTTTTTTTTTTTTTTTTTTTTTCCTAGTGACCATTTGTATTATTTGTAATAAAAACCAAAGATAGAGGCGCAAACTTGATATTTAGGTACATGTGAGTCCTTGTAACTTTATTGATTTTGTGGTACATGAAAATTGTGTAATTTTCTTGACAATATGGAGTGGTCTATAAACGTAGGGTAGCAAAAGGTTACGAGTTCGACTCCCACCTCTGGCGGAAATTTATTTCTAAGTTATCTCTAAGCTTCTGATCAAAACTCATTGCTTAATGCAATGGCAGCTCAAACTGGTCGGGTTGTTTGGTTGAGCAAATTTCGTAGGCGCCAATGGGCGTTTTAAGTACTCCAAGACCCGCCACTTGGGTCCATCTGGAAATATTGTCTCGGCAATTTGTTGGTTCCCCACGTTAAATAGAACAACTATCACTATCCAATGACAAACCCTCAAATGTTGATTAAATTTCTTTTTTTAACTAGACAAAAGAAATATTAGGTAAAACATGGAAAAGCATACCCCATCTTTTTCAGTTAATTTTATGTTCGTGGATTTAAATTTTTACTTCATCCGTGAAAAATTGGATGTTTTACAAATATATTTTAACGGTGTAAGTCTCTTGTGCTCGAGTGCTTTCCTGTTTCCAATGAAAAAGCTATACAAAGAATAAGTTATATATACATATATATATATTTTTTTTATTTACTTTTTTTTTTTTTTGTTTAAGAGGTGCTGTTCTAAGGAGTTTAAGTGGAAACTCATACGTGTTGATGAAGGATGCATGTTCTTATAAAAATTATTTGAGCTTGAAAGAATTTCATGGAAAAAAAAATTAGACGATTATTACAAAAAAATCCAATTTAGCTTAAGCTGCATTGGATTTGATAAAAATATGCTGCTCGGGTAAAATCCTTCAGTTTAGCAGATAGTCGATCAAAATCCGGTTATACCAAATTTTTGTTTTACGCATGTTTGAAAAATAAATAAGGGTGTTCCAGATCTAGCTGTGATCATAACGTTCAAATAAATAATGAAGTACTCAATCATCATGAATTTAATCTAATTTTGAAAATCGGGCAAATTATATCCTGTTCTTTGATAACAACTAAAATTATTTATGAAAATTGAGAGCTAAAAAATAAAGGCGTAAAGAAAACCATTTTTGTAAATTTTCTTTTCGCAAATAATTCTGTTTTACTATAAAATTTAAATTGAGAAAAGAGTTTCTTTGTGATCCGTTTATATGGCATGGGGTGCTTGTAGTAGGGGGTGTACATATAGAGTATAACCTATATAACAGAACTCTTCATCAACTCTTTGTAAAAGAGAGGAGGTGGGAGGAGCTTTGCAACGATAACAAACCTACCAAACCATTTAAAGAAATTATGGTTTTATTAATAATTCCAAATATTTCATAAACATAAAAATAAACGAATTGAAACATTTCAGGTCGAATTTATATGACTTGCGCTTCATTTATTATCGGCAATGAATGATTTTGGACAACGATTTTTTTTTTGAAATTTTTTATATAAAACGCGTAGGTGCAAGAACAGGAGAATCGCCTTGTAATTTCAGCTGTTTTTTTGCACCCAAAATTATTGTTAGGCGATTACACGAATTTTAAACACTGACTTTCAAAATATTAACGCGACTCGATAACTGCTAGATTCAGGTTCCAATCTGGCAAAAAGGCCTTGAAAATTTCGCTGACCTACATTCTATCTTTTATTTCAGTTATTTGAAATTTATATCATTTTGAAACTAGCTTCACCCTAAATTTCCTTGCAAGATTTCATTTTTTTGTGACAAATTTAACTATAAACTAAGAAATAAAGGTTTCTTGCGAGTTGATCTAAAAAAATCTTGATTTTTTAATACTACAGATTAATAATACAGTTAAAAATATTTTTTCCTAAATCTCCCAAGGTTCAAGATGAAAATCTGGAATAATAGATGCTTTGAAATGGTGTGCTTTTTTATCACCAGAATTCCAAATCCAATCATCTATAATAAAATCACGTTATCTCAACGTAATTATATGAGATTAGTTTAAGATAAATCGTGTGCCGAATTATTGGTTTAGATAAAACACGTGATCTTCGAATAGAATATAATTGACACTTAGATAAGACTGCTTACCAACATAAAGGAACCGACCAATAGTGTTTCAACGGTCAATAAAAATTTGTCAAAAACGTTTCTTTTAAACTCAACCGATGCTTTATTATTAATCTGCTGACTACGTTGAATTTCATACCGCAAAAATGTCAATTAGATCAACATTGTTTTCCACAAATTACGTGTGTGAGTATATGAGGTGTCAGATAAATCCTCTAATGGCGTGTTAGCTAAATCCTGTAATGAAATGTCACCTAAATCATTTCAAGGACTTGTTATACGATTCCAAAAAAAATATCTGCCAAATTAAGGACGATTTCATGTTGAAGGGTGTAGCTAGTTTTTCTAAAACATTGCCTTCAAATTATATTGGGTAATGAATTATAAATATAACATTATTAAATCTAATCGTTACTTAATTAGACACCTGTTTTTGTGTTACACAAATTTTGGCGTAGTAAATAAACTGATGATGTAAACCGTCCGTGTAGCACAATTTAAACAATTTCAATTTCTCTGTGTTTTATTTTAATTCCACTAGGGGTTGGCGTTTTTATAAGGTCATTTAGTTTTATAATCCGTCCTTTGGGGATATGTTACGAAATAGGGATTTTCATCCGAAGTTTTAGGTTTATCTATTAATGCTGTCAGTTCGCTAGAATTAGATGAAAATCTGTTGAAAGATATTTTGAAGCAATAAGATTTTATTGTTGAAGAAATAAATATATTTCTACAGCATAAAATGCAGTTACCGATCAATCGTTGTGTTTGTGTTTGAAACAAAGTTATTTTTCAAAAAATTTTTGTATAAATTTTATCTATTTCCTAATCTTTTGAGGCACCCTGCTGTTACAATAATATTATAATTGCTTTGGACGTAAACCATAATATTATGACAAATAGCGTGCTATTTAAAAAAACAACGGAATTTATCATTTCAAATGTGCTTTGCGAGAATGGTAACGATAATATTATTATTTCAACATGTAAAAATAGAAGTTTTATCAAATATCCATCATGATAATTAAATATTATATGTGTTACTCAAATAACATTTATTTGAGTAAGAACAAAAACTTTTTTTTTTCAGACAAAATTTGGGTCATTAGCGAGTGTATCTGCACTCGACAAGGTATCATCAACGGCAAAATACTCTTTGTATTCATATATATATATATATATATATATATATATTTCTTTTTTTTTTTTTTTTTTTTTTTTGTTACACCACTCTCAATTTAAATAGTAATATCCGTTGTAGCAATAAAATCACACACAAAAAAACGAATCGGAATCTTCTCTCTATTTTCAAGAAAAAATTAAAAAAACTTAATAATTAATAACTTCCAAGTATTCCATTTTCAATAGGAGACCCTCATCTCGTACCAAAAAATAATATAAAATGCCTAAAGTTATTTCATGCCGATTAATAATTAGCAATCAAGCACGAAATATGACTAAGTAAATCATACGGCAATAAGGAAAGACTTTTGTAATTAGAAATCGTATTGAACAATATTCGTAATACTAAATGCAGAAAGAAATCAACTTAACAAAAAAAATGGTTTACAATTAGATTATAAACACAAAAGAACCTTGTTATCAAAAGAAATTTTATTTATTTTTATTTATTTATTTTTTTAAAAAAAAAAGTAAAATCAACAAAATAATACTCCATTCATTGCAAAGATTGTCGTTAAAAGGATTGTATTATATAAGCACGTTTTTCTATTTCATTCAAATTGTATAAAATATATAAAGTAAGGAATGTAAAGAAATATTAATGGAATAATATTCAATCGCTCGCAAATGGGTTTTTACCAATTCTCCCCACCTGCTTTTATTAGAGGAAGCTTTAGCGAACTGAATACATTTAGTGTATGTATAACAATGGTCTTATTTTAATTTCATAATTTCTGATCCTGTTATGGTTTTAATCGTTATGTTACCGATTTATAATTTAATTCGAACCTGAGTGTGATTATTCAAATTAACTTTGCTTTTGGATTGAATTGAGATTTTGCATGCCAGTTTAAAAAATTTTAAATCCCTCACTGATAATTTAGAAAAGTTTTTTTAAGTGCTGCGATGCATAAATGCTGTGTTTGCCATGTTTGTTTTCAAAGATGTGTTATTGCCTTAGAATGAAAAGCTTTTCCAGTAGTAATAACGCTTTAAATTTATTTATAAACACGTCAAATTTTCAAATAGTTCAAAAAGAATGCGAAAGACTATAAAATTATAACAATAATAATATTTAAAAATCATAAGCGAGTTTCAGTTTCACTCCGATTCTTTTAAATGCCGAATCTCAAAAAATCTCAAAATCATCAAGAACTTGATTAGGATTGTTCTCAAAAAAGAGACTGAATAAATGATATTCTGGTTTCCTTATTAGAAAGCTGTGCAATTTTCATTTATAACAAATAATTCTAAAAAAAAAAAAAAAAAGTGAAAAATAAAAAAGAAGAAAGAGTAGTGACAAAAATTTTAAAGCGTGCACTAGTTATTCTAAGAAAAAAATAGGAACGGAAAATATTTTTAAAATTATCATTACAGCTCTCATAAAAAGTTTTTATAAAAGAGCATGCATTCAATAACCTATGGTATAATAGGTTATATTATTTGTTAGTCGTTAGGACCTTTAATTGGTGATAAAAAATTAAAGTTTTAATTCTTCAAACATTTCAAGTGATGCATTTTGACAAATTATTTTCAGTTTTTTTAACAGAAGAGCTTTCCTTATAAGGAAAAAATTAACCAGATATATATATTTTTTTTAATCACCATATTTTGAGAAAGTTAACAAACAATCTATTATTGTTGTATTGATTTTTTTTTTTTTTTTTTTTTTTTTACCTTAAAACGGCCACATTCAATTTCCTACCACTAATTATAATACTATAATAGCAATTAAAAGGAAATTTTTATATTTTTAAATCAAGGTACCGTCCAACATTTTATTGCTAGATTTTTTTGAGAAAAATATTATCGGTTTAAATAAAGATGGCGCTCGTCATAAGAAATTATCAAGGACAGCTATAATTTATTCATAGAAGGATGGTTATTAATCAATAAATAAATAAAGATTAGAAACCCAAGACACATGAATTTTGTTTTTTCTGAAATGTTTGTATATTCCAACCTTTTCTTAGACTATTTTACAGGCTAATTTGATCGATTTGCTAAAAAGAAACTAAGTGATGAAATTTATTTTTTTAGGCTTATTAACTTTTTAACGAAGATGACAGGTGGCAAAGCACTCACCAATACTCTCGGTAATGCATTCATCAATATACTCGCCATTTTTCTTTTTCTTTTTCTTTTTTTTTTATGCAATGTCTAAATTTGGAATTTGGGGGTAATATCGCACTACTCTCTACGAGCTACTACTCTTTAAGAATTTCCAAAGTGGAACCCATAACAGGATGCCTGGAAAACATGATATCATTCCTGTCGTCAAGATGAATCCTAAACGTCCAGAACATAGAAAAACTTTTGAATTTCAAAGCTAAAGCCCTCGAATCTTTTGAAATTCTTTGTCTTCAGTGAGGTCTGTGGTTTAAAACTGTCCTCTTTTTATGTTGTGAGATTGCTTCGAAAATTATGTAGAAATAGCAACAGAAAAGTAAACAAGACAAATATAAACATACAGAGTAAATAGATATTTGGAATATTACGAGCAAGAAAGACTCATATAAAGAAATTCCTATTTCTAGACACGTTTCAAATATTTATCTTTAGTTAGTCGCAAAATAACAATTTATTGTATTGACATGGCCTACCAGTGAAGTAATGGCCTAAAGAGAACTGAAAGAAAATAAAAGGTGTGATATCCTTAGTAGAATCCTAGGGAAAAGGATATCTCAAAGCCACAAATTAATGGAATACTAGAAAAATATTTTATCAAATTATCTCAATATAGCGTTATAAGAGGTACACACAATTTTCTTGGTAAAAGAAGGGTAAATTAATGCTTTTATTTATTTACTGGAAATCAGTACAAGCAAAGACTACTAATTTTTAAGAGGTAGCAAAGAAACTGGAAAACACAGTGCTACTTTCCATGTAATTTATGTGAATCGAAAGCTGTGTTACTCATGTAAACTACGCATTATCTCAAAAGATAAAAACAGATAATTTGCAAAAAAATTCGATATTCTCTAAACGTTGAATTTATTTCTTTATACATATATAAATTAGTTTATATTTTTTTGTTATTAATATTAATTTGAAAATACTTGAATTGCTTATCTATACATAACCACTGTATATACATATATTATATTTTTAAAACAGGTAAAAAATTATAAAAGCGTGTTTATAACTTAAAACTTAAATCTCTTTAAAAAGAATTCAGTAAATTTTACTGAAAAACCAATCTTTCAATTATTTCTCCTTAGAATTTTTGAGATAGCTATATTTTTCCTTTCAAAATCGGCTATGATAAAGACTCTGGAAATTAACACGACTTTAAATTTCAAAGGATTTAAGTTAGCATATAAAAACCGATCCCAAACGAGGAATTTGGAGAAAAAAGTTTAGTATTTTCAGACAGTGCATTTCTGCTGTGTACAAATGATATTATCTCACAAATAGTTTCTGTAAAGTTTGTTTTCAATAAATTAATTTAGTTTTAATAATGCAGTGCATTAAAAAGTCGCCATGGTCTCGAACACCATCTTCTAAAAGTCATGTAAAGAAAGAATATCATATTTCAAAAGTCATTATTTGAAATGGATCTATATTAACATTTGAGAAATCTTCGCTAAAACATTAACTGCAATAAGTCTTCCTTTAATCTGTTCCATTATTTATGTAGGATTTACTCATTTAGCAATTGAAAAACAAAGAGTTTTCTATTTGGTTAGAATGCGTTTATTCTTTGACAGAATGCGTTCAGAGCTGGAGAGCATGTAGAAATAGTAAGATCTAACCACAAGCCATATTTCTATCAGATGATCAGTTATATCTCCATGATATCCGTTTTATCTCCCTCATAACGGTTTATTCTAAAAATATTACCAATTCGTGGCATGTATTATCGGACAATCCGAGAGCCTTAGCTTCGTAGAATCCGGTGACGGTATTTCTGGTTTAATGTCAGGTTTATTATCTATGGTCTTACCATGTAATTTCATATGTTTGCGTAATGAACTAGGGTGAGTGTATGTTTTATTGCAACCTTCAAACTTGCAGATGTATGGCTTATCAGACGTGTGAACATGACTGTGCTTTTTACGATCAGATGAGTTTGCAAACCTAAAAACAAAATCAAAAATAAATTTATTCTAATCAAATTTTTGGTAAAATTGCATCATAAGACTATAAATACAATAAAGTCTGGCATTGTTGAAGTCTGAGTAGCAAGCCATTAATGTTTAAACTAAATTGCCGAAGTGAATGGGATATGGAGTAATATTAAATTGAAAAATAACTGTCGACAATAGCGATTGCTGTCAACCAACGTGCCAGATAGATAGAATTCAAATTTAGTCTTAAAACACTTGTTTGAACAAAGGCTGTGCTATTTTGCTGCATAAAGGAAGTTTCCAGTAAAGCTCAAACGAAGTGTTCAAACTGTTCTTATGAAGTTTAAAGTTTTATAGGAAAAAAAATATTGTGAAAACCTAAGAAATTTAAGAAATTTTTATCAACTCGGTAAAGAACTGTGCTGAAAACCTCTTTTTATTAATTCTTTTATTCTTAAAACGTGATTTATATTTACGATTTATTATAAAATCAATATAAATACAAGACCTTTCGGAAAAGAAAAGGTGAGGTCAATTCTCCTCAGCATTGTAACCTCAACAAGACCTAGTAAGAATTTATATTTAACGTGGTGGCCAACAAATAGCTATAAGCTATATTTCGAGAAGGGTCCACGGGCTTGGTCCTGGTGTACTTAGAGCTCCCATTTGAGCTTACGGTAAAGAAAACCATTGGTTTCTTAGGGGGATCGAAACCGCACCTCCGTGACAGAAACCAGAGTCTTAACCGTTCGTCCAGACAACCATTGCCCTTGTTTTTTTTTATATAACTATTAGTAAATTTAAAGAAACTACACATGAAATTGATGTATCCAGTTTAAATTTAAGTTAAAATGGCTAATTTCTACGAATTGGAAATAAGCAAAAAATAGTTTAGTATAAAACATTTGATAAATTTATAAAGAAATGTAACGATTTCCAAAATGAGAAATTTTCCAAAATGTATATTCAATTTAAATTAAATTTAAAGTTCGATTGCAAACGAATTTATTTATAAATTATTTCTAAGATTATTTCTAAGGTTTGATATGTTGTTGAAAAATTAATAGTTAGTTTTATTATTTATCATTTCGAAGAATGAGAGGTTTTGATAGAAAGCAGGTCTGGAATTATCATGTTTATGTCGCTAAGATAATATATGTTCGTATTTTATTTAATAGTCATACTTATCAAAAATATTTAGAAAAATCACCCAGAAAAATAAGCAAAAACTTCAAATATTTACTTCAACTAAGGAATCGCCTAAAACGATACGAATTATACTTTCTTAGACAAATTAAACAAAAAAATACAAGCCAGTAATTAGGTTCTATGTGCGTATTATTTCAACAGAAGATTACTATGTGGGAATCTATTACTATTTCAGACCAAATATTTAGATCTCAGTTGTCAACTTTTTATTTACATACAAAAAACATTAATATAACGCTTGCTCATCACACAATCAAAAATGCAAAAAAAAAAAAAAAAAAAATTATCTGCAATAGTTTATATGGCATTCATTGAATTAGCGAAACTATAAAAAAAACGTTGTTCTTAGTCAGCTAACAGGCTTAGAATTCGGCTCACATGTAAAATCAATATATATATATAATTGTTAAATAGAAATCATTTTGAGAACGCCAAAACAAAGTTTCATAAGTTAAAATTGAAATATTAAAAAAATATATAGCTAAGCAAAAATTTGTTGCGTTGCCTTGGATGAAATACTAAAGGAATCAATAAACTAAAACGCTTGTTAGGAAGAAAACCAGTTTAGTTTGAGAAACATTTAAGATCGCACTCAACATATAATAACAAAGACTTTATAATGAACTAGAGTTCAGATAATTTATTTATCTATGAAAGAACATATAGGGCTCAGATTTTCATGTGAAATTGGTTAAGTAGAAATAATCAGATAATATTTTACGGTAAAAAAAAAAATATTATTTACTATATAAGATAAAAGACAATTACAGAAATTTTTTATAAGAATCATTATTGATATTCTAGTTGAGAAAGGTTTAGGAACAGAAACAAATTGTATACATTAAATTTGTTAAAACTAAAACTGCTTATGTATTTTTGCACCCATTTTGGTTTTCATACGAAACTTGTAACATATACAAGTATTGTTTTTGTTTAATGCAATCATTGGAATTTTTGTGAACAAAATAATTTGCAAAAAAATAAATAATTTTAACATTTCTCACCTTCTGCCACACCCAGCAAATTCACAAACAAACGGCCGTTCGCCAGTATGTGTCCTTTTGTGTATTTTCAAGTTTTCCGACCTTGCAAACAATTTCCCGCAGCCAGGAAATGGGCACGGGAAAGGTTTCTCCCCCGTGTGAACACGCAAATGATTTATTAGTTTATATTTGGCTTTAAATGCTAATCCTGATCTGGGACATTCCTTCCAGTAACAAACGTGCTCCGTTGAATAGTTCAATCCTACGTGATCTTCAGCTAAATGTTGTACAATGTCCATCATGATAAAGAATTGCTTACCGCATGGTTTACCTTTCGTGGTATGATCCTGCCACATACACGATATAACTTGACTTAAAGGCTGTCTAAAGTTACCATGAGGTTGAAATGTTGAGTGCATATAAGCGTACTGGGCGCCATAATATTCGTAAGATGAGCCCAATGAATTGTAGTTATACGCTTTTACGTCCGCAGCATACTCTGGTTTAGGATATTTAGACTGGTAGTGGCTACTATATGAGGGTTCGTGATGTGATAGCGGGTAGTAGGGAGTACTTGTGTTCGGGTTGGTTGGGTACCCATGATTTTGATGGCTTAAGTTTGCATGGAACCGTGAGGTTGGTTCAATGCTTTGATGAAGTGCACCACTAGCGATCATACAATGTGTTCGACCAGCATGCGTGTTAGTGTCTGGCATTATTGCAGGTACTGCAGGGGATGTCTGCACTGGCGTTAATATTGGTGGTTCATCATGCATGCCCCTATATCCTCCCATATAATCTGTTGATCCAATTACCGATGACTGTGGGTAGTCACTTTGACTTGACGGTCGATATCCATATCCTGCAGGGGCTGCTGACAGATGTGACGATGGCATGTGACCTGTTGGTGTGTTGTAGACACCTCCTGGAGACACCATATGATCAGAGTAACGAGAAGCTGAATTCATATGTTCTAAATCTAGGTATCTTGGCGTTGTAGGTGGGTTCGGATAATGACCAAGTGTTGAACTTTGTATACGATGCTCCATGTTAAACTATCAATGAATTTACTTATTAAACGCACAGTGCACGCTCTAGCTGATAATAATACCAATCCGTTTGATATTCGAAAAACGACAAGCGTGCTCTATTCCACAGTTGGCCAAATTCAATTATTCTGACAAACGAGAGAATTGTGTTGCGAGAGTCTTAAAAAAACAAATAAACTCGCCACTGATTTTTCACATCAAACTATCACCTTTTTAAATTAATTATATCGATGTCATAAGAGAGCTTAGTGTGTTTAATGGAGCTTCAGAACCAATGTAGTTATCCTCTCTTTACTACTATATACAGCATATCCATCTGTTTAATTATAACACTGAAAAGATTGTATGCTATGGAGAATAAATTTGATTGGTTGATAGATTTTGTTGATTGACAGCTTTTTAAAAATTTACTTAACCAATCATAAAACGCACCATCCAATCACTTCTTAGCGGGGTATTAAAAATTAAAAGAGATTTTTTCTTCTTTTATATTTTTATTCAATGTGAAGTCATGTGTAATTTTTAAGATTAGAAATAATAAATAAGAACAATAATTTTATATCATTTAAACAGAATTTCACCTAGAAAATTTCATAGCAAAAAATACTTTGAATTAAAATACCAAGTTGCAAGAGGTTTACCTAAAAATTTCGATTGAGTGTATGATCAAATTAATTTTTGAAAAGTTCAGATATTGTTTATTAGATATTTTATTAAATAAATTACATTTTATATTTGTATGAACACAAATTAACAGTATTTTGAAATATAAGAAAAAGTCTTGAAGAGACAGAAATAGGTGTGATGCAGCGTGACTAATATTTTGCATATCAATAGATTTTAGTAAACTTTACTTATACTGAATAGCTTAAAGTAAAAAAATAGACTGTAACATGAATAATTTTACTTAATTAATTAATCCAAAAAACTTTTGGCACGGACAAAAAATTTAAGAGACTTTAAGTTTTTTTTCGGATTTTTAACATAGATGAAAGTTAGATTATACTTTTATTGCTATTTGCATTTGGAGTTGTTTTAGTAATTCTTTTTATTTATTTATTATTATTATTTATTATTATTTTTATTGTTAATTTTTTTAACGCCTAAGGACAATGTTTTGATGACCTTCCCAAGCAACATAATTTGTAATAAATACAAAAGAAAAATCAAAAATCATTTCCATATAATGAATAATTTATTAATTGTAATCATCTTTTCTATTTAATTAGAATATTCTCGCGGTTCACTTGAAGTTTTCAGTTATACGCAGATCCCCTCTGCGTGTTTCTATAAATTTATAAAACGTGAAAATTTTTATTGTCCTATACCACCTCTCTTACTTTAGTGAGTATATTAAAAGTATACAAGAGAAATATTCATTTATTGTGTTTACTAGGATTATAAACTTGTAAATAGTCTTGTTGTTTTGGCTTAAAATAAAGATTAGCGAAATGTAAAGGCAAAACAGTAGGGAAGTTTCTTAACAAAAGCCACCTAAACATTCAAAGAGTAACCGCTTTTCAGGAAGAAAAATTCACCTAATATTAGAGGTGGAGAAAAGAGGATTTAATAAAATAAAGGGGACAAAGAAACATTATGTTTTTCATTTGTTTTTTGATTATCCGTTACACTATTTGTTATAGTCTCAATATGTAAATTTGATATAAATTTATTAAAGTGTATTTAGAGACTAGTTGTGAACACAATTTGATTCATTCAACGCGTTTTAATTCAAAATGTTTGTAATATATCCGTTTTGAAGGTAGAGAAGTAGTACGGTGGGCATCTTCTAATGAAATTTACATATTTACATTAAAGCAGATTAAGCATATAGGAAAATCCTTGAAATATTAACAGTGTGCCTTGCCACACCAAAATCTCTAAATAGCATATCACATCAACCTTTATATGCATGTGTTTCAAGTCTCCTGTTGTGACCTGGTGACTCTTGTTTTGGAATACCTTGTCCCACTCTCCCACTTGACAATAAAACTCTTGGTATATGGCAGAAAATAATTACCTCTCTTAGCTAATTTACCTCTGCTACTGACCAAGAATATCTACAATAACGATATATTAATGATAGGATCCTCCATTTTGGGTAGGTTGAAAGATTTTTGATCACTGTAATGATCTGGATCAAAACTTACTTTTGAATATTATTAATAAGTTATTCGTTTTTTTTTTTTTTTTTTTTTTTGATAACTTCTAACTAGACCCTATCTGACT
>JAUZNK010010160.1:0-23975 GCA_035046665.1 Euphysa ruthae
CAGGCTCGAAAGACAGGGGTAGAAAAATAAATGATATTAACTAAAACTGTTTTAAATGGAAATCCTGTATGTTTAGTGACTAATATCGCTAATATGGATAGTTTTGGAGGTGTAGGTGCTGCCGCTGTGAAGGCTGCTATAGACAAAACATATACATCAAATATGAAACTGGAGAAAGATAAATACGTCAAATTTATGATAAGTGCTACTGCTGATGTCGCAAGCGTTAATATGGGAGTTATAAGTGGTACATCAAAGCAATTAAGTCATAAGAAGCCTTGGTTATTAAAAATACACTGTGTTAACCACCGCATAGAGCTTGCAGTAAAAGATGCAATGAAAAATGATAGAGAATTTGCCGATGTGGATAGCTTTTATCTGAACAACTTTTACTTGTTGAAAAATCCAGGAGCCTTAAAAGCTAAACTTAAGGAAGCGGCTAATACAGAAAATATTTCTTACTATCCTTTACCAAAAATAAATGGAACAAGGTTTGTTAGTCATCGAAAGAAGGGATTAAGAAAAATGTTACATATGTGGCCAGCATTTATTACATGTTATGAGGATGCAGTATTTTCCACGAAATGCATTAAAACCAGAGCAAAGATCAATGGTATACTGAAAAAGTTTAAATTAGGCATGATTTTGGATGTTTGCTCATCACTTGATGTATTCAACATGGTTTAAAAACATCCCTAACATTTGAGAAGGATTTGTTGATGCCATATGAAGTTACTACTAGTCTTTGCATGTTTATGAGGGAAGCCGATCATTTAATTGGAAAAGAATTAAGTGCGATAAAATGTGATGAAGAGAAGTTCTTAAACTATTTTACAATCACCGAATGCAATGATCCTCTAAACCTGGGTAGAAAAATAAGCACAGTAAGCAGGAAGTACGCAAATGCTGGCAATGAAAGGAAAAAGGAAATCAACCGTGAATTTTATGATGTGTTTATACATGATTTAATTGGTGAAAATGAACGTATAAATACTTCCGTCAAACATGTGAAGGTTTTAATTGAATTAAAACTGGAGGTACATTATCTCAAGAAGAGAAAAGGAACTTCCCAATATTGTTTTGCTCATGAGTTTAGTAATGTCGAACTCTGGTTTCAATTCGGCTGCTGAAAGAGCATTCTCAAAACTAACGATGATCCTTTCTGACTGTTGGCTATCACTTAAACATGATAGGATTGAAAACAATGATTAATTGTGCAAATGACCATTTTTGGGTAGCGAATGAACGAAAGAAAATCATTGAACGAGCATATGAAGTATTTAAAGAAAAAAGAAGAAAAGTAGCACTAGAACCTCAACCAAAAAAGTTGCTACAGATATTGTGGTAGAAGATTTGTCAACTGATAGTGATGTTAGCGATTTCATTATCTGAACAGGAGGACTAAAAAGAACAGGAAGAATAAAAATAGATACTATAAAAGGACCATTTATTTAAATTATATATATATTTTTTATTCATTCAAAGGGGTTAAAAAATAGGCGTACGAACTTACAACATATTCTTGCTATCGAACACGACTGGTTTTCTTTGCGTAGTACGACATCGTATATACATTATTTAGTTATAATTTTAATTAACACAATTCTAAAACAGCATATCACTTAAAACATAATATCTTTGCTAAGTTATTAATAGCAATTTAAAACATAAAGTTACTTATGATAATAGTAACTAATATTGTTGATAATAAAATAAATTAAACTATTATCTTATATTAATTGTATTTAGAAAGATATGTTTCAGAGATCAACTTCCATGTCATTATATGTAAACTTTTATATTACCTTTTAGTAGGTTTTCAACCCCTCAACTATAATATTTTAACTTTGGTTTTATAAAGTTAGTTGTAGTTCTATTTTTTTAATCTTACCAAGATTAAAATCAAAGAACAATGAAATCAAAAAAACGTTCAATAAATTAAAAATGATTATTTTTTTGTGGGTTTTAAAAAAGGATTTAAAAAAAATACATAATTTTGTTTTCAGTATGGGCTTACGTTGTACATTGCTATATTAAATACAATTACTAAGCAACTTTGACATTCGTTTTTATATCTTAACATTGTTAACTGGTGTTTAAAGTTATGATAAGAGTTGGCTGAAATTTTTTGCGGAATATTATGTGTGCGCGGTAAACCTTACAACTAATGAAATATTTTAATTTTCTGAAAAATATGCGCTCATTGTTGTGCGACAAATTTTTAAGCAGTATCTAACGTCAAGCAAGAGCCCTTATGTCATTTACTTCACATGAGCTAGTAACTACTCCGAAGGCTGTTTATTTATGGCAAGGCCTGTACTAGCATTTTAAATATTTGAGAATTAAATATACACAAATCTCAAAAAACCAAAAAAAAAAAAAAACCCTAAAAACAACCTTTGGTAATTCAACTTACCATAAAAACCTTAAGGATAGAAGTATAATCAAGATTCATTATTGTTTTGAAAACTAAACAAAATTTATTCCATTTTTCAATATTTTGACACTATTTTATGTTCTCACCTTTGCATATCAAAGTAGCCAAGAAAATATATTTTTAATATAAATATAAGTCACTTCAAAGAAAATCGTTCTGTTAAAACAATTCAAACCAATAATATACTTAATATTAGTATGTACGTAAAACAAAATTTAAATTTAAATTTTGTTTAAATAAACTTTAAATTAAGAAAGAAACAAATGTAAGAAACAAACAATAAGTTCTATCAGGAAAAAAAATCTACTTGCATCAAGCATAGGTACACAACATCCCCTCTACATTTTAATCCTCCTTTTAAAAGTCATAAACTTTTACTGCTTTTTATCTCATTGAGAAGATTATTCCAAATAATGCAAGCTTTAAAATGAAGTGAATTTGTAGATAGCTTAACAAGTGGTTTGGTTTGCAGGTTATAAATCATGGGTTTAAAAGAAAATAATTTCCTGAGCAGATTTCCATGGTTTAAAGTTTTCCAGTATGTCTAGTATGGATTCAGCGACCTTTATATATCACTAATAAGTCAGATAGATATAAAAATTGTTTAAACATGATTTTATGGCTTCTAAAACGCCATACATCTATAAATATGTCCTGCAGAGAGATGCTGGAACTATCCTGTGTACTAGCTTGCAAAATGTGAACTAAAAACATTATTTATGACAGTCCACTTTAATATCACGAAGTCAGTGCAAGGAGCTTAGTCTAGTGTAACAGAAAAACCATCTTTATAAGAGTTTTGCTCTTTAATGCTTTGAGACTTTATGCATAAAATGGCAAGGTATGTAAGAAACCACAGTTGCATAAACTTTTTCGACAAAGAGTTCATTAATGACCACGTTAACTCGGTTATAAGCAGTGCCTTGAAATATCAGTGCAAAAAAAAAACTAAGCTGCCAAAACTCATGAGGTCTAGTATTGCAAATTTTGAAAACAAAAAAAAAAAAAAATGGAAAGAAATGTAGAAATTGCTAAGAAAGCATGGCATCTAAAATTTTTAAAACCAAAAAAAGAGAAGAGTAAGTGCACAAAGAAACATGTCCCACTCGTAAGTCATCAAGACTGTCTGTAAAAAAAAAATGTAAATTTGAAATTGAGATAGGAAGCAATGCCAGTTTTAGCAGTAATGGAAAAAAAAACTGACAGTAGTAAAGAAACCAACAATGAAGAAAGCAGAGTAAGGAATATACAGTGATTGTTTTTATTGAAGCACAACTGCGGTTTACAAAACAATTTAAAAAATCAAACTGCAAATAAATTGTCTTTATTTATGAAAATGACACACATGTACATAAAACACATTTAAACTTTTTATTTAGTTTGATTTCCATTTTCTCAACCAATAAAATTTCCAAAATGACCAAAACATCAAAAAAATAAAAATTCGAAAAATAAATTCTTGGGAAAAGCCTTAAATATTTGATTATAAATAACGTTCTGGGGTCCAGGAGCCTAAACTCAATAAAATTTTAAGAATGGCCAACATTCTAAAAAATCAAAAACATTTTTTTATAACATAAAAATTTTCCGACAAGAAAACAAAACAATTTTATGAGAAAACATAAAAAAAAAAAACATAACCATTTTAAAATCTAAATCTACTGCCTTAGTGGTCTCTGTTATTACTTTATGACAAGAAACAAAACTCCTTAAAAATATGGAGGATTTGTTTTAAATGAAAGTGCACAAACAAAAGGAAGTGATTAACTTCATAAATCCTGTCAGCTTCACCAGATGTCAAAAAATCAAATTCTTACGAAATTGATATTGGAACCAATCCACCAATGCCTGTGACAACACTCTCTGCTCTCCACTTTATTGAATTATTTGAAAAGTTAACAACAAATGAATCTGTCACTAATAGAATATCTCCTCGTTTAAAAGAAATCTCTGAAGGATTTTTTGCATCATGATTCACTAATGACCTAAAAAATAAGTACGAAGCAAATCACAGAAAAACCTAGGAGTGCCATTAGACTTACATAATGCAAAATAACACAACATTTACTTTAAAAGTCCTTTAATTTCAATAATAATATAAAAAGAAGTAATAAATGCAATTCAATCTTAGACTGAAATGATTATCTAAACCTTTTAGTTATCTTGCTTTAGGACCTTAAAACATCAAGAAAAATTTTTTAAATATAGTTTATAGACCTAAAATAATGTTTCTGGTCCTAGGAATTGGGTCCAACAATTTTTTTAAAATAGTAAAAATGCAAAGAAGTAATAAAAACTATTGTCAAAAACCAAAAAAAACTTCAACAATAATTTTTGTAGGAAGGTGGTCATGCATGGTGCTGTCTATGGACCTGTAATTTCATTTTAATATATATTTTTTTTAAATTTATTCATTTCCCATAATCGGGGTAGATTATCAAAATTCAAACTTATTAAGAGATGATCACCCACAATAAAAAAAAAGATATAAAAAAAGAGCAAGCGACATGTTTCAAGAAAGTTTTGAAAACTGAAAATCACCACTTTTAAGTCCTGGGTTAAATCCAAAAGCAATCTTAAAATAAAAGACTTTTCAGCAGGTAATCACACGGGTCAAAAGATTCCCCATATCCTTTAACTTCATTGAAAAATAAAAAAATTTTAGATTTAATTTTTGAAGGGCTAAAATTACTGTATTTTGGCATAATTGGCTCCTGTACCAAAACCATTAGTGGTCTCCAATTATGACCTTATGACTTCAATCCTAATTGGGGAAAAAAAAGAAAAGAAAAAATGAACGGTTTTTGAGATAAACATGCCAAAGGGCCTGGCATAGATAATATCTTCGGACTCTGCCAGCTTTACTGGGAGTCTTAAATATGCCTAAATAGACAAACAGACATGAAGAAATTCATCACAAGTTTAAAACATAAAGCATAAAAAGCCCTTACCTAACTTTAAATGAATCATAAGGAAAAGTCTGTAACACATTTACAAACATCGTTTCTAAACATTGAACAGAAAACAGCTGTTTGATTCTAAATATTGGGATTTATCCAAGCTACTTTAATAATTAAATTTCCAAAAGTGAAAAAATCATCTGGCACCTTAAAAAAGTGAAAGTGTCAAGAATATAATAATATTTACCAACATTAACACCGTTTCTAAAATTGAACGGGAAACCGTCCAGCAAAACACCATGCTAGTAAGAGTGCGCCCACTAGTATGAAATTTAGTTTTGAATAGCAATTATGATGAAACTTAGCAGTGCTAAGGTTCAAGTCCCTAACTCGCTGTCTAGAGTATTATCATACACTATGCTCCTACTAAAGGTAGTGTTAATTGTGAAGAGCACTACAAGAATTTTACAAATGTGTTCAAACTGAATCCTAAAAATAATTTTACCATTATCATGGAATATTTCAATACTAATAAATATACTGTTTGCGACTGTTATTGACTATGAGTCAACAACAATAAGTCTATAACTTGATGATGAGAAACTTTGTCAAAAAAAGATTGAATTAGGATTCATACTGCACCCAAAACGCAGCAGAGTGAAGTCTGTTAATATCACTGATCTACGTTTTTCAGGTTTCTACTTTGCAAACGATTCATCTCAAGCACAAACTCTTCTGTAAAGTGTTGAAACTAAGACAATAAAAGTTGGTTTGCACTGTATTGCCAAGAAAATAGAGCGAATGGCATTTAATCAAAACATTGATCAAGCAACTACATCAATCACCAATTAACCCATAAAAAAAAAGCAGAAAACTCATAATTCATAAAACAATAGAAATTTTTAATTGAAGAGTACAGAAGACGATATTTGAATTCGAGGTCTTTGCTCAGCAGAAAGATCAAAAGAAAGCTCTTTGTGGCCACAGTCGTATCGGTATTACTTTACAGCTGTAACACCTGGACAATCACAAAAGAACGGGAACCTAATTATTTAACCTTAGTGCTGTTTTAATCATGAACAAAAGCGCCATTTTCTGCTAATGCACTTTTTATTCCAAAAAATGTAAAACTTTTGTTTTCCCTCTATGGCTTAATGCAAAATCTTTAAAAATCTTTAAAAATTTAAAGAATATTTTTAAATAACATTTAATGAACATATGAATTTACAGAACCTTGCTTAAAAATGGACTATATTACGGTAACTATCTAGACCAATTAAATCAAACAAATTGAAGATTCTCATCCTGAGACATGATTTTGCAGTATTTTTTTCTCTATTGATAACAACAAAACTTTTATAATTGCTGGTCAAACAATTTAAATAAATAAGAAACCTGTCGTTTTCTTTAAATGTATTTTAAGACTTGTCTTGTTCTTGTCAATCAAAGTTTCAGCGAAATACAATGCAACATTTTCCATACTGATTTCATTTATCTGTAAGCAAAAAAATAGCAAAAGATAACCCTTCAGTTAGATAGTATTTTGTTATAAAACGCACTAATAAATATCATCAAAAAATGCCACACATAACTTTCTTTTCAGTGTGATATCACAGAAACACAAGTGTCAATTTAACAAGTTTCGTTGTAGTAAATTTTGAATAAAATATAGCGTAACTTGAAAAAATAAAAATCTGTGTTTTTATCTGTGTAGATAGGAAATTCCATAAAGTGATAAAAATTTGTAAAGTGATAAAAACATACTATGCCACAGATTGCAATTAAAATGACTAAATTTCCCATTGAGGAATAGTCGGTTAGAAAATTTTTTGAAAAAAACCATATTAAATTTTTTTGAGAGTATTTCACTTTCATTAAATTTCATAACTAGAACAGTGTAAAAAAAAAAAAGGAGGTCAATTGAGTTAAAAAGTGGAAAAAGTCTGCTTAACATACCAGGGAGATGTCAGATGAAAATCTAATACTAGCTTGGGTTGACCAAAAAAGGGGTCAGAAAAATTATAGTTGTAGAGCAGATTAGAGATGCTAGAGGTTCAAACAGTGCTCCTAACACAAAACTACGCAATATTTCTAGAAAAAAATTAATCTGAAAATTTTTACCTTGATTATTCTAAAACCTCTTTTGAGCAAGCCTCTATCCGCAACACTTTTCTCCGTAATAGATTTGATATAAATACCAACAGAATTTCCACCAAAAATTTCAAAACCATAAGGTTCACTCTGATGTTTATTAAGAACTACCATTTCCACTTTATTACCACTATAAAAAATAAATTAAGTTTAATCAAAAACATAAAAAACAGAATTTAAAAACATGTCTTCAAATTGATAGTACATTTAAAAAACTTTTTTTGTTCACTTCACAAAAAAAAAAATATTTAAGTTAAAGATATTTCGGACTTTCTTTATGGTCTAGGCTCACAAATTTTTGTAAAGGTCTGATAAAAAAAGGTCTAATACAAAGAAAATTAATAAAATATTAATAAAAATAACTTTTAGCTTTTCATTATTTTGAGTTTATACCCAAAACAAAAAATTTATAAAATTCGCATTGTGACATTCTTTTACAAAAAAAACCATTGGCATTTTAGAGCCTGAAAATGCATCTTGCGCTATTGCAAAGAGCACAAAAAGCATATAGTCAATATATATCCGCCTTGTCCATTATAGTATCACAAAGAAATTGTAAAATCAAAATTTGTTTTTATTATCACTGTGGGGAAAAATTCTTTTATATATTCTCTAAAGATGCAGCACATAAATATCATAAAATAAGAGTGAGCAGCATGGTATATGAATTTCAATTACTATATGGAACAGTTTAGCTAATGCTGCACTTGAAATTTTTTACAGATTTTTTTTGCAAGTCCCTGAAAATTATGGTTCGTTCTTCCTAACGGTATGGAAATAACTTTTCTTCTTCCTAAGGATGTGGATATAATTTTTACTTACATCAACTAAGTAAAGGCATAAGGCATGTTAATAATTCTAACACTATGTAAAACCCCAATTAAAGTGGTAATTATAAATTTTGCAGTTGGTTTCATCTCAGAAAAAAATTAACAAAATATTGTGCATAGTGCATTTTTAGAATAAGAAATTCCTTACAAAAGATTAATTGTATTTGGCTAAATGTTACAATAAATCTGTTTAAACAAATTAAATTATTTCACAATATAAATCTTTATAAATCAATCATAATTTCAAACAATACAGAATAATTTGCTGAAAACTTACATAGAATCTTCACTAATTGGATTGCTATTGGCATCGTATTGCACACTTTCAATATATGAATAACTGTTGCTCTTGTCCACAGTATAATCTAAACGCGTCAAATGAGAACAATCTTTTCTTCGGTCATTATAAGAAGAAGAGTTCATAACTTCAAAATTTATATTTGCTAAATTAATTTCATGTTGATTTTGGTCATAAATCAAGCTTGATGTCTGGTTTTTAAAATATAAACTAGCAGAGTTATTTTTTTGCTTATTTGGTAATATATCTCGAGGGGGGAGAATCGGTGAAGGTGATACAGATGATGACGGTGAATTTTGTAAGAAGTCTTTTTCAGAAAGATTTAATGAACCATAAAACAACCCACTACGACTGTATGATTTGATAGCTTCTGGCTGAAGATCCATATCTACATTATTCGATTCCAATATGCTATTTAATGATTTCCTCGACCCCATAAAGGACCCATTATCATTGTTGAAGCCATCAGCACAATATTCTGAAGAACTTACCATGCTTCTGGAAGGTAAATTTAGACTAGAATTTAGAGAAAGTTCTGAAAATCTTCTAGAACTGTCTGAACTTGTACTTGCAATACTTTCCCGGTGTTCTTGTTCGTTGAATGAGATCACTCTTTTTACTTCTAAGGATCCCCTAATTTGCTTTGAAGTTTTAACTATTTTTTCTTCAAGCTTTGCCAATGACATATCACGTATATCCTTATTGTTGATCTATAAATAAAATTTTGTACATAAAAATAAAATTTTTAAAGAAAAATAAAAAGCAAAATATTATTTTCTGCACGCATATGGCAGTCAGAAAGCTGAGAAAACTACAAAAAAGATGTTTTAAATTTATCAAATCACTTTACTATTTTAACTTTACTATATTAACTCAAAGTGATTGTAAAGAAAAATCCTTAACAAAAAATCCACTGAATAGAAAGTATAACAAGTGGCCTTAAACTTCATTATAGATTTAAATATTGTTTTAAACTATTGATAATTTTCCCCAAGGGTTGCTAGCAAAAATTTGGAAATTAAAAAAAAGCCAAAAAACAATTTAATGACTGATGGACTCCAGATAAAAAATTTATAAGCCATAAAAGATTTAAATAAAAATAAACTGGAGTCCAGTTCTGACAAAATAAACTTGAGTCCAGTTCTGACAAAATAAACTGGAGTCCAGTTCTGACAAAATAAATTAGTGTCCAATTCGTACAAAATAAATTGAGGTCCAAATCTGAAAAAATAAATTTTATCATAGCATCTATTGTGTAGGAGTATTTCAATAAATCTCATTCAACTTAATTTTAATGTATTTTCACCACATTTACACCTTTTGGTGAAAAAACATGGAACCACCTAAGACCAGAATTACATAATCTGTCTCAAATTTTAACATGCCCAGCAAAGGTTAATATTATTAACCTTAACATTAATATAATATTAACGACTACAACTTGGTTCAAGTCATTAGAGAGATCGTAAGTTTGAACAAAACTTTCTTGATATCATAAATCCACTTTGTATTTGAAATATTGAAAGTAAAACTACTTCCCACTATCTATTGCAACATTCTTTTTACACTGAAATTCGTAAAAAAAACTCTTGACAAACTAATTAATTTAATTAGATTGATTGTTAATTTATCTGACAATAAGCTATTTTTACATGATGCTTTGCAAAATAACCTTGAGTCTTAACTCATTAATTTCAAGATATATTATGGCATATCTTAAGACATCAGCAAGATTTGATTTACTATATTTTTAGCTGACCCTATCATAAGTGAGAAAAATTTAGTTCATTTATTTTGTTTTATATACTTTGCGTACATTTTTAGCTTCTTCCTTTGGATAGTCATTGCAACACGTATCTTCTGCAGCATTTATTCTAGTATTTTTTTATTTATTTTAGTTTTTTGTATCTAAGTTTAAATACATATAATTTTTTTTTTTTTTTTTCACCATGCATGCAAGTATAATTTAAAAAAAAACTAACACAAAAGTTTAAAAAATGAAACGAGAACATTTAATGAAAAAATTAAACAAACAGCAAAACGCTCCTATTCATAGCATGCTAGGTTACACGAGATAGAGTTGATAAAATGAATACCTTTAAAACCTCATCAAAATCACGCAAACCAAGGCTATAGCCAATGCTTTTATTATTTACATTAATAAACATTGCGATACGAATTCCAATATCTGAAAAATTTCCACAAACAAGGTTCTTTAATTTGATAGTTTCATGAGTGACTTTCTTAGGTCTTCGTAAAACTAAGGATATTGTGTTCCCTTTAATCAATTCAGCAATTTCTTTAAGATCGGAGTATTCTGTAACATTGACATTGTTAACCATGAAAACGTTGTCACCCTCTCTAAATAATAAAAGACATGAATAGACTTTTTAATCCAACAATTTTTTTTTTGGACTGGCACAAACAAAGAAATTTCTGTGGATATTCGCATCTTTAGACTAAATTTACCTAAATTACCTAAAATTTTACCTAAAAAAACTTAGTTTTATGAAAATATACTTAAAATAGAGTATTATTTCATTAAATGAGGAATTATGAAAATAAAAATTTGGAAGTATTATATCCAAATTTTTATTCATACGCAAACAAGAGTAAAGATTTTACTTTAGAAATAGTCATTAATTTGCTTTAACAAAAAGCAACTTCAAAATCAATATGGCATCTATAGCCATGCAGGAATTTTTTTTCAATCTGACAATGGTGTGTGTAAGCTTACATAAATAATTTTCAAAATTTGAATTGAATTGTCGTAATACAAGCAAAAGCAAAATTAATAAAAATAAAAATTTAAGGAATGCTGCGTTAATATTATTTTTAAAATATTAAAGATAAAAATTTTAATGAACTGTAAATAGTCATAAGTAACATTGCTACCAGAAAACCTGACTATCTACCTAACATATGGAACATATTCTTAAGCAACAAATACAATCTCTAAAGTTGAAACAGCACTGCAAATCAAAGTTTATATAAACAAGTATCTAAAAAGACCCAATAAGAATGGAAAGCGTTAATTACAGCAACGCAGTAACTTACGATATGTGATTGAGCCACACCCAAAGGTCAAATATGTCATATTTAATCTCTGGGCTGAAGGTCACGGTTACCTCTAAAAATGTTTGCACTGATGATTATTCTAAGTAATAGTTTTAGTTGATATTTAGCTTACATCTTATAGATTCCTTCCATTTACTGTGTGGTAGTACAGAAGAAATTTTCCCAAGTTATTGTATTTAATAAGAACTATTGAATATTTGATGAAGTTGAATTATTTCTAAAAATTGAATTTTAACTTACTTATTTACTTTACTTATTTACTGTGCTTTCTTTAACCTTCTTTAATATTCATATATTTTATATCCCAATTTTGTTAGTTAGACTCTTGAATTATGTTAATCGGAAAAATTAATTTTTTAGTCATAAAATTAAGTATATTGGGTCGATTTAGTGACATGATCTCTGATAATCTAAACGGGAGACTATATTATAAATTCACTTAAATTAAAAATTTGGCAAATTAAATTTCGAGAAATTTCTGAGAATTAGGTTTTAGTCAAAATTACCTAAAAGTTTAAGGCTGATTCTAGTCAACAAAAATATCAAAGAGCCTATTCCTAATGAGCGAAATACTGAGGATCCTGTTTCTAGTAAGCGGAATATTGAGGAGTATGTTCCTAGTGAGAAAGAATATCAAAGAGCCTGTCTTCAGTGAGTGAAAGTACCAATATATAGACTCATTCATAAAAGACTGAAAAATATGTGAGCTTTTTTTGAAATTTTCTTTAAAAAAAAATTATTGTAGGTTGAAACATGAAGCAATAATTTGCTAAAATTATTACGCTGCAAAAAAAGTAAAAGCTATACAAATTTTAGAAAATCAATAAACTTTGAGAAATTGATAACAATGTAAAATTGAAATACTTTAAATGGTGGCAATTCGAAGGCAACAAGAACTTTCTTCAAAAAAGTAAAAAACCTCTTGAGCTGTGAAGACTTAAAAAAAAACCCCACAAAGTTTTAGAAAGGATATTGAGTAATTTTATAGAAGATTTTTTCCAAGAATTCCGTGATTTTGTGGAAAAATTGATCTCAGTAAAATGGTAGCCCCTGTTGAAGTATTTTTATTCTAGTTCAGACGAAAACAAAAACAGCATATAAATGCGTAATAATAAACGTGTACCTTACATCCTGGTTGAGTGTATTAACTTTGACGATAACAATATTAGACTCTCCATGAAACACTGGTTTTTGTTTTATTCCAAAATTTACACCAAAAACTCCTGCAACCTGTTAGTAAATAGTTAGTAATTAGTCGAAAGTGTTAATAAGGAAAACAATTCACTATCTGTATTTAGGGAAAGAATTAGTGTGACAGTATTACCACAATTTTTAGTGACTAAACCGTTGGAAATTAAACTAAACCAAGAATTTAATAATAACATATACTTCAATGTTTACTTTTTGTAGAACTATTAACATTAGAAACAAATAAAAATTTGGTTTTTAAAGCTAAATTAAACAACAATTGTGTATTACCTTATTTAATATCAATTTGATGTCCAGTGGGTTCTAAAAATAATATCATAAATAAAAATAAAATATGTAAAATATACCTTTTTCCAAGAAAACATTAGGCAATAATTGTTATATTTCATGGATTCACCAAAAACCCATTGATATAAGGATAAAATAAAAATATCAAATTATTTTTTTGGGGAAGCACTTAAATACTTGACCATTAAATTTAGATAAAGAAATGAAACGCACTTGGTCATACACCTTAAATAAAGGAAAAAATTTTGATTCTTTGGTATAGCTCCAAGAAATTGATCAAAATACAGGACTAAAATGCCAATTTAGTTTGTTTTTTTTTAAAACAAGAAACATTTGCAATAATCAGAACATTCACTCCACCAAAATAAAATATAATACAAATAATGCATTTTTTTTAAATAATTTTTTGAAGAATAATGTATTATATCATTTTATATTTTATATTTGGCTTAAGTCCTCCAAGAACACACCTGATGTACATTTCCATTAATTGTAATTTTTAATGATTTAAAACAGTTATCTTATTTTATGATTACACAGAAACTTGTAGAGAAGATAACATTATATAAATTTCAGATAGCTACCAAGAAGCTGAAACAACAAAAATATTTTTATTATGAATTACGATAAACTTTGGCTGAATCTAAAAGATCAAACTATTGAATTTTTTTTTAAAACAAGTAATATTTTGCTCCCAAGACAATTTCAGCCTTTTTGGGCCCAGTCCCACAACCAAAAAAATTTCCAAATTTTCTGACAAAAAAAAGTTGTCAGAAATTTAAATCTCCAATAGAACAAAATCTTATCAGTCTGTACTTAATTTTTTGAGGTAAAAACTACTGAAAAACAGTTTTTAAAATATACCTATTTGTGTCAAAAGATACGGTAAATGTTTTTAATTTCATACCAAATTTTAAGACCTAAAATTATCATATTTTAGAATATGTTTTACCCTTATGTGACCTAAGTATTTCACTGGATTTTAGGAAAAATCTAATGAAAAGTGAAAAGTTAATTCAAAAATAGGTGAATTCATAGAAGTCTTTTAGCTTTGTTGACCTGTTGATCAAACGAACACGGATGATATATTCATAGAAGACTGCTGGCTTAGTTACAATAAATGAACTGTTATAATAACCATTAGTTTAGCTAACCATACTGCTTTAAAGGCTTCAAATAATTCTTTATATTCTTACATGGAAATTTCTATATTCTTAAGAAGTATACCTTAGTTTTTGACTCTAAGTTGTACATAATAGGTACATAATGATATGAATCACATCCATCTCTACTGACCGATGAACTGCTTGAAGATCTGGAAAAAGTGGGACTCACATGTCGCATTTGAGATGCAACAGAAGATTGCTATAATGGAAACACAAAATTTCAGGTAAGATAATAGATAAAAAGACCATTCCAAGAAAATTGTGAAAACAAAAAACTTATTTTTGGATAAAAACTGTAAAAAACAAGATATATTAACAAAAATGCTCTCAATGTTCCCCTGTTCCCTTATAGCGGAGTTGGCACAGTGGTAGGACTTTTGACTCTGGAGCGAAAGTTACGAGATTGACTCCCACCTCTGGCGGAAATTTATTTCCATGTTATCTCTGAGTTTTTGTGCAAAACTCATTGCGTAATGCAACGCTAGCTCAAATTGGTCGGGTTGTTTGGCTGAGCGAATTTCATAGACACAAATGGGCGTTCTAAGTACTCCAAGACCCGCCATGTAATCCCATCTGGAAATATTGTCTCGGCAATTTGTTAGCTCCCCACGTTAAATATAACATTCTCATTCTCCTGTCATCAATTAAAATTTCAAAACGATATATTGAATGGATTTTGAAAAAAATATTTTTAATTTATTTTTATTTTTTAGGTGGCCAAAAGAGTTAAAAAGTATCCTCTAGAATCCTTTTATTATATGCAAACGTCGAGGCCATTTTTTCACCCTTATAATCCAATTTAATAAAAATATTGATATACTAAATATGTCCTCATAAGTTTGTAGATACATTAACAGACTGCATAAACAGCTCTATTAACGATTGTGATTTTCCAGTGGAACTAAAAAGGATATTTAAAAAGGATGTATTCACTATAAAGTCTAACTATAGACCCATCAATATAGTCCCAGCAGTCTCAAAGGTCTTTAAAAGAATAATGTTCGACCAAATAAATATCTTCATTTTGTCGAAACTCATTTATGTGGTTTTCGTAAATGACATAATACCCAAAATTCCCTTTTTTATCTCTTAAAAATTGGCAAAAGTGCAATGATAATACAGGGATTGTTAGTAACGGATCTAAACAGCCTGCCACACAACTTATTGCAAAATTACAGGCGTATCTTTGGTTTTAAAAGTTTACGATTAATTCACTCGTACTTGTCTAAACATAAACAACGAATTCAGATTTTTTCTACACTAATTGAATATATAAAAGTAGTTTTTGGTGTACCACATGGCTCTATTTTAGGCCCTTTAATATTTAATATTTTAATGACATATTTTCATTTATTTTGGAAACTGAGCTGTGTAACTTTAATGATGAAAATAATAAAGATAATGCCTTCTGTAGAAGTTTGATAACCACATTGAAGAATTGTGTTTAAAGGCAAATAATAAAGTCAATGCCTTACAAAGAATTCTTATTTATACTTCTTTTGAAAAGGATAAACTCCTCTACCAGGCATCTGTGAGTTCAACTTTCAATTATTCCCCCCTCATATGGATGTTTTGCTTTAAATCATTTAATTCTTTGTTAAATAAAACACGCAAGAGGGCACTAAGAGTTTATATCAAGAGCAGGAATCTAGTTTTGAAGTCCTTCTTAAATTGGCAACGTTACCACTATCCATATTAGCAATATACGATTGCTGTGTGAAATTTTTAAGTCACTTTATGATTTAAATCCGGTTTTTATGAAAGATCTTTTATGCTTTAAATTACTTCATATAAAACTTCTAATCTTATCAGAAATGACTTCACGATCCAAGGGCACAGATACAAACCTTTACCGCAGTATCACTATTTGGAATTCATTACCTCCAAAGTTGATGAACTCAAACTTGGTTCACGAACTAAAATTAGGACTAAAACCTTGGTAAGGAAAAAGTTGCAAATACAAAATTTGCAGGAATTAAATTAATATATTTAAATATTTATTTTTATTTATATATGAATGATTTTATTAGACGTTACAATATACTTACTTGGATTAAATTAGTTTATAATTATAACTAACACATGCATCAATTTTTAATAGATATTTAATTACAGAAAAAAATTTGTAAAAAGTTAGTGAGAAGCGTTACCAAAGAAAAAAAAATACATGGGTGAATCTATAGAACTGCTTTGGCTTCATTGGAAGCTTAAAACAAGCACTTTTTATCATCGGATAAAGAATTTTTCAAATGAAAAGAAAAAAAGCAAAGACAAACCATGATTTTTTGTCTATAATTCAACCCCATGCTAAACTTAGCCAATTTCAAATAACCTTTTGAAAATGAAATGATTGGCAGAAATGGAATATATCTCATCGAAAACAAATTTAAAAATTTCATTTCTTTACCAAACTTGACTGACATGCTTTGGTGCCAGAAAACTGAGCTGAATCAGAATCAGAACAAATTTTCTTCAGAGAAACCTCAATTTGGACTTAATTTGACGTATCTAGACACCCAGGGGTTATACCTATTAATAGTAAAAAAACACAGCCAATAAAACAAAATAATATTTTTTTAAATCAAAATAAAATTTGGGCAAAATTATGACAAATATGACAAATATTGAAAATTTTCTTTTTTTATAGACCAAATATGACACATTTTTTATAGACCAAATATGACACATTTTTTATAGACCAAATATGACACATTTTTTATAGACCAAATATGACACATTTCAGTGCTTGGGCCTTGGAAATGAGAATTTTTGGCAGACAGTCAGTCATACTGACCATGGTCCTTTTCACTTGCTTGTATTAATGAACACCTAATTTTGGGAGAAATTTCAGAAAAAAGTAAGAAAATATTCTAAGAAATGGTGATATGGACAGACAGACCGGCAAAAAGATGGGTAATCAGACAGAAAAACAAGTTGAAATTTATAGAATCCATATCAGCAAAAAACCCAGAGACCCAAAATTCATATCAATTCACACCTTAAAACATAATTACTGCAAATAAGAACTTTTGATCAGTGGTTCAATCGGTAAAATGATAGTAGACAGAAGAATGCATCTGGAAGTTATTTGAACAAAATTTTTTTTTCTCATGAAGTCTCAAAAAATAACTTTCATTGTTGCTCATAAACACTAATCTCAAACCATGAATGCGATCAAAATGTTGAAACTTGCTAATTTATGTTTTCTGATGTCCCACAAGGTTCATTTCTGGGACCTAATGATTTTCTAATTTTCATTAATGATCTACGTGATAGCATTTTTGCAAGCTTGCTATATACTTTGTACTCATCCTTAGGGAAAACATAAAATGCTTTTGATAAGGTTGAAATGGCAACTGATATAGAAAATAGTCTTCTCACTGATGTTGAATGGGGCGAGGAAGGTTGGTGTCACTCTGTGAAAATTTACATGCTTCCAGCAGTCTAGCTAGATACCTGATAAAAACCTATGCTCTTTTTATGCAAACCTGCAATCACAGACAGACTTATTTTTAAAATTAAAGCCTTTTCTGAATACATCTTGCTATCTTAATAATAATGGCATATCACATAAGTTTGAATAGAAAAATGCTGCATTTAGAAGATTTGTTCAGCTTTACATGGCATAGTTACTAAAAGAATGTTTGAATGAATGAATGCTTTCCTATACTTTTATGTGGTTTCATTTTTTAGCAATTATGATTACGGGGTCTGATGGGAATCACTTGCATCTGTGGTAGTGTTTTGCTACAGCCAATCTCTACTGATCAAAAAACTTGATTAGCTTTAAAAATTTGCACGAACCGCACATTAAGAATTTATTTTGTAATTTTGACTTTCTTTAACTTGCTATTGGCTCTACTATTGCCTATTACTCCCATATAAATAATACCATAAACACATTCACTGCTCTTTGTAATAGAGTTTCTTACACATTTGCAATGTTCATGGTGTACTTTATCTATTTATTTATACAGCAGTATTATTTCGCTCTACCTGCAAGAAGGATTCACATCTTAATTTCTTACGTGCAAAGAACCTGGAGTAGTTTATAATTAATAACTTTTTATTGGAAATAGCTTTTCCAGACATAAACTTCCTGGTTATTTTTATCCTTTTGTTTGCATGATCACAAAACTACAAAAAAGAGCAATGTGAGAATAATTAGTTTTTTACTCACCATTCCAATATCTATCAATTGTTCGTTTTTAACTTAGCAGATAAAATCTTTAAAATACTCTTTTCTTTTCTGTGACCATATTTGCATTAAAATGTTTATCAATTGCAGTCATTCTTTTATTTCATTTCTTTTAATCGAAGGGAATCTTGCAAATAATAAGGTCCTTCTTTAAATACAAATTGCACCACTCTATTGCAGTACTAACTTGCCTGTTTCTTAGTGTACCTTCTTACCCATTTTTGTCTTAACTAAATTTCAGATTTTTTAATGGAATCAGGTATTCTGAGAGTTAATTATTTCACAGTAAACCAAGCTTTTAAGACAAAAAAACAAGCTGTTTTAGAAGCATATACAGCTGAAATAAACAAATCAATGCATATAATCAAAACAATCATCATGAGCAAAACTAAAAACATCAAGTCAAAAAGAAAGATTACAGAGATAAAAGGAACATTCAGCTAATCTACATAGAAAAGCTCTTTTCACCAATGCCAAAGTCATATACAAGCATTGTCAGAAGGCTGCATCCTCCCTTTTCCTAACTAATGATACTTTTCAACCATTCACTGCCAAAATATACTACCCTATGATGAAGAATAAAATACGGCAAGAGAAAAAGTCCTAAGAAAAAACTAAAATGGATTTAGAAAAAATAGAACAACATTATAACAAGTACTGACAGTAAGAAAATTGATAGAGGGTAATACAGAAAGTTTTTGGGCATACCTATTTTTGTGAAAATGCTAAATTGAGTGCCCAAATAAATGTATAAGTTAATTAAAAAAAAAAACTATCTAATCTTAATTTTTGTACTTTCATTGCTTAAAATAAAATATTAACCAAAATTGTGCAGGTTCTTTTATGATTTTTAATTATTTGGGCCTAAAACTGAATGAATGTGCCCAAAAGTTATTATCACTGTGAAAATTATTATTAGGGCCTGATTGATAAAAGGGTAAATGCAAAAAATTTAAAGGCAATGAAACGGTGCCACTTATTATGTTGTACAAAAAACCAATGATGGTCGGCTCCCCTGACAGTGAAACAGACTTTTTAAAGAAACTTGAAGAGGTAATTTAAGGAGAAACATTAACACTCTTTCTCACTCCTTAACAACCACCTTGGTTATATGTTTCAAAAAATTAATTAATGATTTTAAGTACCTCTTTGAAAAAATTTTACCATTATACAAATGTGAAGCAACATCTCCTCTACAGTAAAAGATGTAAAGATACGTATTGCAAAAACCCACAGTAATTTAGACAAATAAAGAACCACAGAGAAATCTAACACATTTGATTACAACTTTTATTTATTTTAACATTCACCATGTGGTGAAAGAGGAAAGAATCTGAGCTATGGTCTAACCGCTTTAACTCTATTTATAGTTGCTAAGGAAATTATAAACAATTAGACAAAAACTTCAGATTATACAAAAACACTGCCCTGGCAATTTTTACTGCGCTATTAATACATACCGAGATGAATTGCAAGAGCTGATGTCTCATTTTTTGTTCTAGACTGTTCTTTATTTTACACAGTATTTTGATAACTTATAGTGCCTAGTATACCAGGATTTCAAGTAGATTCACCACTTTTTGTTTAAAACTTTAATGATCATTTACATCGGCATTTCTTCTTTTTTTTCTTAATTCTTAAATGTTTAAACTTTAAATTGTAGATGTTGTTAATGAATAAATCAAAGAAAAAGAAAATATCAGTTACTTATGCTTGTTTTTCCCAAACAAACAGCATGGCTGATAATTACCTAAATTTGTGATATTGAATGAAATTCTACCATTGAATTTTTAATTATATACTTTGTTAAAACAAAGCATTTATTTCCTCTCTGGGAGAGCCACTCGTTTGCGCTCACGCGCCTCACACGCTAGTCAACGCTTCGACTTGGCTTAATGTATTAAATAAAACTTTTATTTGTATACAATAAATATTTTTTGAAATGTATTTGGTAATGTTTTTATTTACTTTTGATTGAATTGCACTCGCATTGAAAAATTTTAGGTCAACCAGCCTTATGTGCAAAAAATGTGTATTATTATTGGCAAGAAACATAGATTTCTGAATTTCAACACTCTTCTTCCTCTTAATAACAGACCTTTTTTTACTTCATTCTTAACAAAAATATTCATCTAAACGAACACAATATTCAAAACTTATCATAAGCAAACAATAAAGTTTAAGTTAGTAAATTTTTTCTTTGTCTTTGATCCTACCCAATTATCAATTTATTGATATAATATCCATATACTTTATTCGTAGTTTATCAGTGTCTTTTGTAGAATTAAATTATGCATTTCTATGAGAATGTTTTTCATAAAAAGCGGCTAGACAAGAAGTATATATTATTTCTTTGAAAAAGATTAAATTTTTTTTTTATTTTTATCTTTTCAAATTAGAGCCCTATCAAACTATAAACAACGGGATTTTTGTGAATTATCCGTTAGCAGTTTTGTTTTTTTTATAAATGGAATAATTTTAGAATATCATAAATTATGTCAAATTCATTATATAAATTTTTCTTTATTTTTCTTTTTATCTTTTATGAAGACTGCCTATTAATAATTAACAATTGCTGATTGCCAAGGTTAATTGTGAGAACTGATTATACTAGTTTTCTAGCATTTTTTTTTTGCAGCTCTTTCTTAGATTTAGTAAATTGACATTTTGTTTGTTTATAAAAATAATAATTGTGAATTCGACTTGGGTCTCGGAAGGTTTAATGCTAAATAAAATAAATTTTCTCAACGTTAAGTCAAAATTATTACGATTGAATAGTTGTTGCTTGAGTCGATCAGAAAACGGCAAACCAAGATATTTTTAAGGAAGGGCTTTTCACATTTTTAAGGAAGGAAAATACACATCAAAATTTAATGTTAAAAAAGCAATTAAAATGGGTTTTCTACATAACAAAGGCATCTATTATCTGTATGAGCAACAACATCATAGTTATTGTTAAAACAGCTTATACCAACCAAACTCTGATTTTTATGTTTCATGCTTTTCACAAATTATAAAATAAAATTTTTTACTATCTTTTTGTAGAAGACTAGCAAGATTTTCATTTTTTATCTTTTTCTTCACGGTATTAACTGTAAATCTTGTGCCTCAACAAATTTAAACTTATTCCAACCTTTATCACATTCCTTCCATAATTTCCCCTTTTACTTAATCTCCATATCGATTGAAATATTCAGCCACTTACGAATAAAACAAATACGGGAATATAAAATAGAATAAAAACGGGATGCAGTTACACGAACATGCCATAGCACACACAACTTTGGAGTGAAATGACCACATGCCACCTCTTTTATTTGCATCCAAGCCTGATGTATATAAAACTCTGAAAATAACTTGAATTTTTCTATTTGATAAAATATTCTTGAATAATATTTGATTTTGTTCTGGACAAAAAATTTGCTCTAAATTTGTATCATTAGTGTGCAAACAACACCTACACTAAAAATAATAATATCTATTCAAAACACCAGAAAAGAGTAACAGATGTTGAAGAATGAACAACAAGAAATTGTAATTTATAGGGCCCAATCAGCTTCACCAAGAATATAAAAATAAGAATCAGACTGGTCATTTGGAAAAAAACATAAAATTTTCTAAGCTTATGACCAAAGGACTTTTCAAATTGTTTTGGAAAAAAACTAATGAATGGTCACTGAAAAAAAGTTTTACAAGTGGACATGGGTTAACTCATTTGACTCAATCGACTTTTTTGAGAGTCAAATAATTGTTGGTAAATTAGAAAAACACATTATTCGAATAGATCCTGAGATTTTCCCAGCTAGGTAAATACAAATACAAATAAAGTATAAAATTAAAAAAACTTTTTAAGATAAATAAATATCAAAACTCACCGAAGAACTGCTACTTTTACATCTCTGGTAATATTCACATTTTTTAGACTTCTCTTCGTTTTTCATGATAAGATTATTAATATTTAAATGTAGTTTTTCATTTTCTTGGTAGCATAGTGCAAGTTTTGAATCCAGTGATTCATTTTGCATCTTGAGGTGATTAATTTGAGTGGAATTATTTTTTAAATTACCAACAGTTTCGTACTGATATTTCTCATACTCAGCTTCTAGTTTATTGATTTGATATTTCCATTTCAAATTTTCATTTTTTAAATCACTGTTTTCTTTTGACAGTCGCAAATTTTCTTTCTGTGCATTGGATAGCTCAATATCTATATTCAATAGGCGAACCCGGTCAATTGTATCCTTATTATCATATATCGAACTATCTTGCAGTCTAGATAATTTATCAGCAATGAATTGCTTTTCTATTTTCAATTTTTCCACTAAAAGCTTCAGCTCTTCATTTTTCATTGATAACTGTGATATTTGATTATCCTTTTCTTTTATATATTGATCACGAATTGCAATATCTTTTGATCTTTGATCTGCCAAAAACAGCTTGTCTTCATTGATAGTACGCATACAACTATACTGTTCATTGACTAATTTTTCTAATGTTCCGATTTCATTAGATTTTCTTTGGAATGTTTCAATTATATCGTTCCTATTTTCAATAATTACACCGTTGTGGGGGTCAGAGAGAACACCTGCTATACCTACAAAATATTTGTAAGCAAAATTAAATCACAACCATTAAAAATTTTTATTAACCCTCTTAAAAAATCAGAAAACTTTTCACTGTATTTCAGTTTCTCTTAAATTAACTGTAATGCAAGAAATATATATTTCTTTTTATAACATTGCATAATAAGATTACCAATGTAAAATTTGGTACAAATGAAAAATTTCTAGTTCAATCCCACGAGTATCGATGACCAGAAGAAATATTTAAATACACAAAGTTCCCACTCAATTTTTAATAGATATGTACCAAGTTTTTTCAAATACAAACTTTAACTTTACACTCTAAATTAGTATCCTTACAACTAAACTTAAAATTCATCTGATATAAACTAATTAAATCTATTTAAAAGTAATAAGAAAAACTTATTTATTTGCACCGCCTAATACAGCCTAAAATAAACTAAGAGTAACTGATTTATTTTTTCATCTTCTTTTTTTTTAACCATTAAAAGCACTGTTATGCTCCAATCTCTGTGACTTTAACCCTTTCTGGAAGCGTGACCCATCCCACGGTCCATAGAATGTATTTCTACTGGACGCGTGACCCGTCCCACGGTCCGTGGTGCTTTTTACTATTTCTACGCCACTTGGGAGGGTAGGGCTTCAGGCTTTTCTAAAATAAAATTCTAAGCTAAATTTGCGATTCTATACTTCAAACCGTAGCTCGCTATCTAGTTTTGTTGGAGTTTGAGAAGGTTTTGAAAATAGTGAAAAATGGCAGGAAAAAGAAAGAGAAATAGTGATATGGATGAAATTTTGGATATACTACTGGATGATAATGAAAGTGAAGATCCCAGC
>JAUZNK010010171.1:0-23974 GCA_035046665.1 Euphysa ruthae
ACTCCACTTTTGAATAGGCCCCTATTTTCAAGCCCTGTGTAAAATAATCTTTATTGCAATTTATTATCTCAATAGGAAAGTTTGAAAACTGCTTGTGATGCTATGTCTAGAACCATCCTGATACATTTTTAAAAATGCTAATTGGTTTTGGATAACAGTGTGCAAGGGAATAGCTTAAAAACACATAAAAGTGGTTTGAAAGTTACTTTCCAAATTGTTATCTGGGGAACCAATGACTAAAATGACTAAAAATGATGAAAAAGTATAGCAGGTGAATTTTAAAAGAATCAAAACCTGAAATAAAACAGTTTTTTTTTTTTCTTTCTTTTTTCAAATTAAAATTGACCCAATAAATAGAGGATCAGGGAGTGGTCTGCAAAATTATTTAAAATGATTGACAAGCTAAATTGAGAAAATATTTTAAACCTCAACAACTCAAAAAAAGCAGAAAATATATTTTTGAAAAAAATAAAATTTTTATTTCAGATTAAAATAGACCAAATTAGGATCCCAGGCATAAATAATTCTTGAAATGCCAGCATACTAAAATGACTAAAAAAAGTCTGAATTTCATATTGAATTTCCAAAAAATTGATTAATTCCAGAGAAAAACCATTTAAATTATATAATATATATATATAATATATAATATATATAATATATAGAAAATCGTTGTAATATAATAGAGTAATAAAAATATAATACAAACTTGATTTTAAATTTTAATAATAGGTAATCTTGCTTTATCTCATGAAAATACATCATCAGTGAAACAAATAACAAATCATATATCTATATCATTTATCAAATTGAAACATGGCATACTTTTAGTTTAGAGTGGTAAATCAATCCCTCTAAAACACCTTAGGGCACTAATATTGTTTTGCAACCTATTACACATCAATTCTGTTTTTCTACAAACATTAGCACTTCAAGTTGTTTTTTCATTTGAATTCTTATAAGCTTTTTAATGGGGGAAATAAACAAAAAATATTGGTAAAATAGTTCAAAAGATATTAGCATGTAATTTGGTCCAACCCTTTGTTTTCATATATAACATTATTGATTAAACAGGAGTTATTGTCCTTTTAAGTTAGGGGGCATGGGCAATACAGGTAATATTTAATATATCAAGAAATATGTCACCATATGAGCTTAAACTTTGAATTATCCTTTATTACACTACAGTGGAAAAATTGTACCATATGTCCATGATTAGTTGTCTAGAAGGTGAGTTATGACAAAAAATAGGGTATTTAAAACTAAGCTTCTGATTTTTACACCAATAATTACAACTTTTTAACAAATTTAAAGAAAATAAACTTGAAATTTTTATCACAATATATAAAATTACGGTTTTAAATCAAAAGAAAGTTTCTGAGGGGTATTTGAAATTCATAATACCAGTAGGATATTTAAAAAATGCTATCTTTCTTGCCATAAGGATATAAATTAATACAAAATTATTTATATTTTATATATAGATAATAACTCAAGAAATGATACTGAAACAATCACTCAAACAATCAGTTATCTAACTAATATGGTGGTATATTTCTCGATATACTAAAGATCACCTGCTTTGCCCATGACCTATAACTTAAAAGGGCTATAACACCTGGTAAAATCATTTTCTCGCTTGTGTCTGTTTAATCATTAATTCTATGTAAGAAAACCAAAGATTTGGACCCAATTTCATGCTGGTATCAGCTTTTGAACAATTTTACTGCTTATTGCCTCCACTATTTATGAAATATCAAATAAAATATGTACTATGTTGTCTAAATAACACATATGGAATTGACTACAAATAAGTTTTTCAGTGACAACATACTCACAATGCTCAACTCAATCATGCTAACTCAAAGCTAATCAATTTGATTCTATACATTCATTTAAGCATTTTTTTTTAAACAAATCAGGGTTTTGAAGTAAAAAAGGCGAGTTTATTGACGTAATATTAACACCTTAATAAACTTTATATTTTACATTTGTGATTTACAAAAATATTTCCCATAATTAATAATTAATTTAAAAAAAAAAAGTAAAGTATGGTAGGTAACTTACCATTGACATTTCGGATGAGACTGATGATGAACTGCTCATCCGAAACTTCCCTTTAAATCTCTTCATGCTCATGATGTCAAAACTGTTGCCTAAAAAAATAAATACTCAATAATAATAGAAAATACATTGTAAACAATTTCGTAAACAGAGTAAACACATTTTTTAAAATATGTGGAATAATACTGGAACCAGATGTTATTACTTTAATAACTTCCCTAATGAATAATATACTTTTTACAGTTTGTCTTAGTAGGCATCACCTAAACAATATTACTAACTTCAATTTCATGATAATGATTCTCTTTGCAGTTTATAAATTTAATACTAACTCCAGTTTTTAAGTCCATTTTACATGTATATATCAAACATAACTGGGAGATTTAAGTTTTCCTGGTTACTAAAATTGTTTTTTTTTTTCACCTGCTAATCAGCCTATTTATATTCTTACATGCTTATTAGCCTGTTTATTTTCTTACCGTTTCTATTTTTTATCAGCCTATACTTTTTATTTTAGTTCTTATAAGTAAACAAGCTCTTAATGCTTCAACAATAAATAATAACTTTGACTTCTTGCAAAAAAACCTGATCAAAGAGTTAAAAAAAAAATTATTTTCTTACGTTTTGGCGGAAGTTAATTTCCAGTGGAAAAAAAAATTATTTAAATGAATGGCCGATACGCAAAAATTATCAGAAATAATATTTTAAAATTCAGAACTAAATGAGTTACATAGAAATAGTATTATTGACAGGCTGTTATAAATTCATAGGCCTCTGGTAGTGAGTCTAAAACTATTCTTGCAGGTATAAACACCCACAGATACTATCATTAAGATTAACAAGTTATGAACCAGCAAAAATTTCAAAATAACCTACAAGCCAAAAATTCGCAAAACTTTGACAGAATGGAAATTTTATTTCTAAATCGAATAACGCCAAATTTGATCTTTGGCCTTAGAAAATTATCTTGAAAGTGATTGGTTAATTATCTTGAAAGTGATTGGTTAATGTAAATAAAATATCAGCCATATTTGAAAAAAAAAACTCAATAATTACTTATTAAAAATAATTTTACATATCTTGTATTTCTATTCAAAGAGGTGAAAAATATTTTAAATTTAGACCCAACATGCCAAACTTTAAAATTTGTTGAATGTTAAAATATATGGCATATCCACTATCTAACAATATTTTACTTGTCTAAAAGCTTGTTAAACATTCCAAAAAAACATAAAAATCCAAAACAAATTTACCATAGTTTTTGTCGCTACTAAAAATGAAAACTAAAAATAAACATTTACCAAAAATAATTTAAAATAATTAAATAAAATAATTAGAAATAATTTAAAAAGGTTATTGAGAATATTATTATCATGAATTATTAGAAGCTTCAATTCTCCCAACCCTTGACTTCTGGTGCAAAAAAATAAAATAGCCTCATGTGAAGATTCTAGCAAAAAATAAAAAACTATTTCTGGTTTCTTCTTGCCTTTTTATTAAAAACAAGAGTCAAATGGTGCAAAAACGGTTGCAAAAACTCTAAACACACCCAGCCGTGAAAAATCAAAAACTCTGATAATAATATATGAATCACGAGCTTTATAATATAACCTAATCATTTGCATAATTCATAGAACAAGCTTTTTCCTTAGAATATAACCTTTTACGTTTCTTGGAATAGTAGTACAGTAGAGGCGCCTATTTTAAACACGGATCTCCACTGTCAGTGTAGTCTTGAATTATACCATTAAAATTCTCAAGAATTTGACTTTACACGTTATTCGCATCCTAAACCCTTAATTCAGGTCATAAATAAGAAAAAACTGATCAGTGGATCTGCAAAGTTACTTTAGAATAGAAAAATCAAGTTAATCAGAATTTCAAAAAACTTTTTCAAATGTCTTGATTCATAAATTAATAAAAAAAAAGAGGAATGAGGAAATATTAAGAACAAGCATGAACAAATAAAAAGAAGAATGATTAGTTCTAAATTCACTAGACTGTCAATACATGAGCCCAAAATTCAAGCAAAAAAGAAAATATAACCAAAAAGATAAAAGCACCTGCAACTAATTTTAAGTGATATCCGCTTACTAAAAACACCTGCAACTAATTTTAAGTGATATCCGCTCACTAAAAACACCTGCAACTAATTTTAAGTGATATCCGCTCACTAAAAACACCTGCAACTAATTTTAAGTGATATCCGCTCACTAAAAATGAATTAAATAAAATGAAATATTTTTTTTTCATAAATAATTTTTTTTTAATTAATATTTAAAAATGGGAGTTGTGTTAATATTAAAGTTATTAAATGGCAATCACCAAGCATAATAAATATAATTTATAAATATATATAATAAATACAATCAATATAATTTATTACTTTAAGACCATAATTTAATATAAATAAAAGTATCAGCTAGCTTTGCCCCATTTAGATAAAAAAAAAATAAAGCAATGCAAGGCGTTAGTTTAATAAAAAGATCAATCTATTACAAGCTGGTTTGAAAATTGTTAATAAATATTTGCATATCGCATTGATGTAGAATAAATTATAACCAATCTCTCAAAAAAAAAATGCTTGAGACAACAAAAGTTCCATCCAGTAAAGGCAGCTTTAGAAATTGCTAGAAAAACAAAAACCATGGAAATTCATAAACGTCTCATGACTTGACATCAATTATACCAAAATATTTGAATTAGTTATAATTGCAAAAGGCGTCGCAGGTTTGTTTACTTTTGTTTATTCATGGTTAACTCTCAAAGCTATACTTTTAACATATTATTCCTAAAGATTTTAACTGAATGTTCTAACAAATCTTTTACATTTAAGGTAAAGCTAGCTTGATCTGCAATTATGTAACTGAATATCATTTCCAATTAAACTTCTCTGTTGGAAAGTTTAATCTTAAACTAATTCTTTTTTAATCTAATAAACCTAAGCAATCAAAAACTCTTGTCATATCTATTTAAGATTTCAGCCACCTATATATCAAACAATTAGATAATACTTAGCAGCTTTAATATTAAGGTGAAACAACTTTATTTTTGCACTGTTATACCAACAAGGGCATTTATAAAACATTTCTTGACAAGATAATATCTCTGCTATGAACAACAATAAACCACACTGACATAAATCTACTTAAATTTATTAAAGCTTTTCTTGAAATTCTATTAAGTTCCAATATTCTCCCATCTTAAATTTTTTATGCATGAGCCCTCATGCAAATTTTTTTTATATATAATGTCAAATTTTTGCAATTTTTTTTAATTAAAAAAAAAAAAAAAAAAAAAAAACAAAAAACACCGCAATTAAACATTTTCAAACTTCACCTTCCAAAATAACAAGAGCTTGACAAACTAATTTAATTCTGGTTTAACAGGAAAACCCTGACTTTTTATTACAAAAATAAAATTTACATTGCAACTATATAATCATGGGAAAAATCCTCAACCAGATTTAGCTTGGTAAAATTTTAATGCAGAAATTAGTAAAATTTCAGTACTTTAAACTGTGAAATGATTACTCAGCTTCTGGCAGGTTGATTTCTTCAGTAAAGACATAAAAAATTTTTTAACGCCTGAAACCAAGAAAAATATTTTTAAAAATTTTAAATTACTTTTACGCAAAAATACCAGTTTAAAAGGGACTGAAGAAAATCTTTTGATTAAATACCTTCAAGAGTATGGAAAACTGTAAGTTTTTTAGGTTTAAGCAAAAAGCATGCGTTAAAAATAATATTATATATATGGTACATAATAAAATTATATAAAATTGAACAATAAATAATAGCAAAATAATCAAAATGAAATAAAAGCTTATATTTTTTAATAACTTAGCGTTGTATCATGCAACTTTATATTTTATATATCACCCAGTCAACTTTTTCTTGGGAAATGACCTGTATGCTGGTATATATATTTGCTTGGTATGTCAATGGCTAGAAAATAGTGCGCACAAATGTTCATAAAGATTATTGCAATATTTCTTTTTAAAAAGTTCTAAGTGCCTAATGCATTAACACGTTCCCACACCCATAGAAAATGGAGTGATTACATGCGAGAATTTAAAAGTAAATGTGTATTTTTACAGTAAGAATTTATATCACATGAGGTGATAAAAGAATCACCCTTAAAATTGAAGGAAAAAAGGAACACATAAAACATTGGAAATGCAAATACCTCGTAATTAGTGTTTAAAATCTACAATTTTTAAATGAATAATATTTAAACTTCAATAATAAATACATAAAATACATAAATAATATAAAATATATATTGTTTGCAAACTTTACACAATAAAAAACAATAGCAGCTAAATGTTTTGTTTTATGATTTTGTTAACTAATCCATAGTTTTAAGATTACAGTATAGCTAACAGCTAATAATAAAATAAATTATTAAATTTTATCTTTTTTTTTTTTTTTTAATAGTATGATAAAACTGTCTACAGTTACGGAAGTTTTCAGAGGAAAAATGGAGCCTGACGTTTCCAGTTACGAATTCCCATAATCCCTTTAACTTTAGCTCCCATTTCAGCATTTAAGAGCATTTTGAAGTTTGCTTTGCTTAAATATGTTTGCCATTGTAAATTTCAAACTGTAAAGTATTTTTGTGGCAATAAAAACAATCTAACAGATAATTTTAAATTGTTCTGTTGTGACTTTTTGGTTGTTGTGTCTTTTTTTTATTTTAAAATTCAATGATAATAAAACGTAGCATAAGAAAAAAACTTACCCTTTCTTAAAGTCATCTTTATAACCAAATGTTTTGTATTAAGTAAAAATCTAAAGTTTTACATAAAGGCTATCCTTTAAACTTGGTTACTTCATGAAGTAATTTCTTCCTGTAGTTTCCTTTGTGAAGGTCATCACAAAGCTATCACAGTGTAATTGCGGTATAATAATTCTAATTCTGAACTAAAAACTATATTAGACCAAGTGCTATTGACATTCTAAAAATGGAAGTCATCACTTTGTAATGCTTGCTGATAAGTTAATATCAGTAAATTGTATACCACTAGGAACATTATTATATAGTATATATAATATTAGAAAGGCCTGTTATGCTTCAAATTCTTCAGAAATTTATTTTATTTCAGTAAAATTAAATAATATAAATAATAATAATATTAATAATACTAATATTATATTAAAAATAAAATGTAAATTTAACTTGCTATACCAATCGCGAGCTCTTCAAAAAATCAGAAACAAACTAATTTTAAAAATGGATCTAATCATCAAGCATGCAGCTGTTGTACGTGGATGGAATTTTGCTGACAGGAAAACCACAATCATTAAGAAACCAACTTAGCTTGAAAAGCTGAAAAAGTAGTATTATTCTATGTTCAAAGTTAGGATTTTATTGTCTGAATGTATTTTCCTGACACCAAATGTCTTTTGCTAGCAGAAATTTTAAGGGATGAAAAGACAAAAACAGATTTCAAAACTTTTGCTATCAAGATTTTTTCTGATGATTTTTTTTAGTTTAAAAAATTTACATTAAAATTTAATTTATTTAAATAATTATTTTAATAATTTTCTTCTTTAGACCAATATAAATTTTTGCCTATTTTGACCATACTGATATTTTCCTTCCCGATTTTCTGATTTTTCTCGAAGATTTAAAGATTATAAAATCTGTATCAGCCTCTAATTAAAACTGCTACACTATATAAAAATTATGCAATATCATACCATTTACACTAAATTTTAAGTTCTATATCCAGCAAAATATATTAAATTAGGAACACGCACAAGATATCATTACCCAATTGTTGGAATTATGATAATAGTTTATGCTTGACTTAATTGAACAAACAAGATCAAGCTTCTATATAAACACTCAACATAATAAGCCCTAAATAATCAAATTGAATTTGTTGGCAAAAGATAATATTTGAATACATAATCCTTATAATCCAATAAAAAAGGGACAGGAAAGTAAAGATTAAAAGTTATTAAAAGTTATACTTATTTAAACTGCTGTATTTGTTCTCTACATGTTTATAAAAAAATTATATCAAACTCTGATAGAAACAATAGAAAAGCAGAGATAACTGTTTTAAAAAAAAGATAACAAAAACGAAATTTTATGAGTTACATCATAGTCACACAATAACTAGCCTGTACAGTTGTTAGTATCTATTTATCAAACTATTCATATTATTTTTGTGCAACAAAAAAGTGAACAAACCAAAATCAAATTATTTTCTTATAAAACAAAAAAAAATCCAATTTCTCTTTTATCATTGCGATTATCTTGAATATGCCAGGAATTTGAATATGAACAGGTATTCAATTTTTAGATGTGGTATTTCTAGGATGCATAAGGGCGTTTCAATTTTTAAGATTCCTAAGTCAAAAGATGATTTTAATACCTCTTGGATAGAAAAGCTCATCTGTATTATCAAAAGAGATTGTGTCATTGATGTAAATTTTAAACAGCAAATCAAGAAGTTCAGACTATTTGTATGTGAAAACCATTATACTTTTGAAATTGCTCTAGAAAATGCAACAAAAAAAAACTCTCAAACCAGGTGCTATTCCAAACCTCAACTCACCAATAAAAAGTTCTGCATTCACAGTGCATCCTCAACAACATCTGCCTCAGTCATTGCCGCTAAATGAGCAAAAGTAGATCAAGAATCCTCTTTATCTTTTTCAAACTCATCTGCATGCTATGACATTTTTAATTAAATAACAAATCTTGTTCAGAAATCAAAATTATCTAACTGGGTTTATTATTATTTAAAACTACTGTTATAAAGCTGACTAATTCCTTAAACACTTCTCCTAAGCGCAAAATTTATGTTGATGATAGTCTTTCATTCACTATCCGAGCATACCCAGTGCATTCGAATTGATCATGAAATATATTTAAATTATAAAAAAACTGTGCCTAATATCACAGTGTCTAAATTATTTCTTCATTTAATTTATATGGTGGAATCACAGATCTTTGAAGTTGGTTACATATGTAAAACACACTATACCAAAAGAACATGATGTTTTTGCTAATAACAATTTACCGTTAAATCAGAAATGATATTTTTGCTCACAATCGTCTGTTATACCGCAGAAACCCAATGAAGCTAAATGTTATTCCTGCAAATCTTAAGAAGTAAACTTATAAACTTAATGAAGTCTAAACCTGCAAAATCACAAAAGCTTTAAGCTAAAATTGCAAAGCATATGTTTAGAAAACAAAGCTTAGAAGTCAGAAACAGAAGCTATGAAAGCAGAAATCTTTACCTTCTTCCATTACATTATTAATGAATTAAATGATGATCTTATCTCAATCATGTCGGGTGCTGACCAAAATAATATATCATCATTTATAAAACTTTTTTGAGAAGAGCAGCAAAAGTATTTTAAAATCTCTAAAAATGGGCATCGTTACTACCCCATGATCCTAAAGTTTTGTTTAGGATTGTTAGCAAAATCCCCAGCTGCATATGAGGCAAACCGCTTGAATATAAAAAAAAAAAAAATAGATTCTATTCACCAAGTCCATGGTGACTCCATGAATATAAAAATTTTGCTCCATCAAAACAAGGGTTCAACCTAAAAATCATCAAATAACCAAACAAAAAGGTTCTCTGAACAAGAAAAATTTATTGTTTTGTTGTTCGACTAAATTAAAATATAGGATTTGACTCAGACGAGCTAATTGGCTTTGTCAACTTAGGTGATCATAGGATAAATTTGCAACATAACAATCTAACCAGCTTGCATCACATGTTTTAGTTTTCCTTATTCGCAGTATTTTCAAACCTTTAAAACATAGTTTAGCAAATTTTGCTACAACAAATATTATATCAGTTCAGCTGTTTCTAATATTTTGGAAAGCTGTTGGAATTATCATTCTAATTGAAAATTGTTGCAGTTGCATATGGTTGAACCAGACATTGATGCGACATACCGTATATAAAATCTATTTGATGAGGATGAACCTTATATTTATTTTTATGTGATCCATCTAATCAAACTTAAAACTTTACGAAACTGCTTACCACACTCTGAAGTTAGTTGTGATACCTGTTACATGTAGAATCAGAACAATTTCAATTTATGGAATCATGTATCAAATGTTTTTTTTTGAAGATATGGAATGCGGTTTACATACTTGTTCAAAACTAACAGCTGAGCATGTTAATTTAACTCCGTACTCAGTAATGAAATGAATGTTCGATTAGCTGCACGAGTTCTTAATAATTCTGTCAGCACTGCCCTAAATGTTTAAGGTCCACCTGAAGCAGCACAGACAGCTGTTTACTATAAAATGTTTTTTGATTGGCTCAATGTCCGCAGTAATGGTTCTTTTAGTGAGAAATTTTTCGTTAAGGTTTCATCAAGGCTCTGCTCTTAGCTCTTTGCTTTTCATAATTGGCTAAAATCTTAAAAAATGTGATAAAAACTGACTACCTCCCAAAAGAACTTTTAAAATTAAAACAATAATTAATTTTTAAGCCCAGGCCTTGTCATGTGAGGTGGACGATTGCCTGCGCCCGCCTCCATGCCCGTCTGTATATATTTACGTGGGCTAAAAATCGCCTGTGTAAAACAGTTTTTGCTGAACAATCTTTATAGTAGTAAAAATAACAATTGATTGCAGATTAATAAAAACAACAAAATACGGCATCAAATAAAATGACACAAAGTTTATTTATTGATTAGATTATTTGCAAATTTAAATAAAAAAAATAACCAATACTATACTCACAAAATTAACTTAAATATTTCAAAACAACAAAGAATAAAGCATACGCAAGAACTGTTTAATGGTAATGTAACATTCATACATAAAATATATAAGTGCTTACATTGTCTATGATTTACTTTGTTTTATGATTGAACTTGGCAGCTAAAGATTAAAGTTTAGCTTTTGCTGAATGTTTTGTATTCATGTCTATTGTTAGACTTCTTGTGATTTGCATTTTTTAGGGCAAAGACCACAAGATTACTCTCTTTCAATTGATTGATCACTGACTTCTGCTATTAGAAGATTAATGTTACTTGTAAATAAAGCATTATGATACAGGAAATTTGATTCCAGGGCAAATATCAATGAATCAATGAATATCAGATTTCTCCTCTTGAACATGCCATTTTTGCTTATTTTGATGCATTCCGTTCCTGACAACACATTTTTTTTTCAAGTTGCTTTGAAAAAATAATAGGGGATGGCCCATGTAATACGGAAGTGACCAGACTAGGCATCGTGTGACTATGGCCATATGTAATACTCTAAAATGCATTTTTCCAGAAACAATTTCGAAAAGTTTAAACATATTAATGACTTTATCTGGAGTCTGTAAACATAGCTCAATATTTTTTATATGAAAAAAAAATGCAATTACAAGACTTTCTAATGTTCACTGCACACAAAGGTATTATTATCTATAAAAAAAAAATTTTTCTGATCAAAAGTTAAAACATAACAATAACATAACAATAAAGTTATAACTTTATAGATTAGAAATCCTCATAATATTTAAATGGATAGGAAATAATAACAAACCAAAATAAAAGGAATGTACAGTAAACAAATACAGAAAAACATAAAAAAAAAACTGACTTAGAGAATAAAAAGGTTTCCTTAAAAAACTTTTAAAAATGCCAAATACAAATACAAATAAATACAACAGAGCAATTAAAACCAATAAACATATATTTATCACAAAGTAACTAAATATTTGGCAGTGGACTATAAATAGTAAAATGATTTGATTCCTCAAAAACTAATAAGAAATCTTTCTTAGTTGGTATTATTACTCAGTGTATATTTTTGTATATTTATATTTTTGTATGAAGATGAAGAAAAAAAATAAAGAAATTTTTTTTTTTTAGTTTGCGTTTTATTTGACTGAGTGTAAAATTAATAATTACAACAGCAAGCATTACCAATTCTGTAAAAAGAAAAATTACTACGGTAAGGAAATATAAAAATGCAAAGAAAGTTTGAAAAATATAAAATTAGGCTATGTATATACAAAGCAGAGCAGGCTATAATGTAGGTTCATAATAAAAATAAATTTAATAATCCAAATCCCTTATCTTCTGATAGAACACAATTTGATATTTCAGTTGAGGTTAAACATATGTGCTATTAAAAATTGAAATGTCTAGGAAGAAAAAGATTTTGTTTGGATATTTAATGGGCAATCCAATACTTCTTTCGATGCCACAGTTCCTCAGGATATATGTGTTTGATTTTTTAGATTAAATGATTTTTTTTAAATACCAATTAAATTGACAAATGTTAGTTCGCTTCACCCCAGGCCTAGAAATAAAGAATTAAGACCTCAAAGAAACATGCCGAAAATATGCTGATTTTGGGAGGGCATTTTTAATGGTTAAAAACTTCATCCAAAAGTAACCTTGATTTTGCAAAATGACAGTAAAAAACGATGTGTTTTAAAAATTCTTTCATTCTGGTTAAAATCTGTTGATATCTTTATCTCATCTTTGAAATCTTCTTCCAATATACGAAATCCCACACTACTAAAAAAATATGGGCAAAGTGATATCAAACATAAAAAGAAATATTCATAAAGTCGTGTCACAAAAAAATTAATGCAAAAGTCGTACAGAACCAATAAATAGTAGATTAATATTTTTTTACTCACCCGACAAGGAGAGTGAAAATCAACCATGAATTTTATAAATCTTTAGAATTTCAAAATTTTCAGAACTTAAAAATAAATAATTCAAGAATTTTCTTATCAAAACAAAAAGTGGATCAGCTGGTGGTTTTGAAAGATCATAAGAGCAGTATTCATCTATAATAAAAATACCTTAAATAAGTACTGCAAGCTCACCACATTTTCATTGTTAAAAGTCTTTTACAATTATGGCGGTTGGTTGAAAAATGATTTCCAAAGCCAGAAAAATGTAAACAAACAAATTAAAACTTTTTAAAGAAACAAACATGAAATACAAGTAGTTAATTAATCAACAGTAAGCTTTTTTATTTATCATGTTTTACTTATGAACAACAGAATCAAAACAGAATAATTGAATGGAACAAAATTATTGTAATGGGATGATAATTTTAAAAAATGAATTTAAATTTCTTAAAAAAAATAATAAATAAATTGTTTATCTGACATGATTTGTTATATTTCAATATCATTTATGAAAACATTTTGAATGATAACCTTGACCTATTCCATCTTTTACTCATACACCATCATGGACAAAAGATTTCAACAATTCAAATAACCCTTGGATTTTCAGAGATTAGAAGCTACAAACCTTTTAGAAAGAATAAAAGCAGAGGTCATTGGAAATCTAATTTAAATATTTTTTTTTTCTGAGTCTTAAGTCTGACAAAAATTTATTTTTTAATTTTTTTGTTTAGCCATAGTAAGGCTTGTAACCAAAAATGCAGGGAAACTTAAGATAGATTTCTTTTAGAATAATGCTAATATTACAGAAGAAGTGGGTTAATTATTCAAATTGATAAAGTTCTATTGATTAAAGGGGATTTGACTGAAACTTTTAATGGGCTAATACCTAATGAAAGTCCTGTAGTAAGTGAAGCAACACAAAAAAAGCGTAGTGGCTTAAAAGCGTAGTGGCTGTCTATATGTATCTATACAAATGTTCCATAAGAAAACAGCCTGTTGATGTTAAAACACTTATACCACATGCTCTAGTATCTTGATATAATTTTGTATAAAAACTTTTATTTAGGGCCTATTGCACTTAAAATCAGGTTTAGAGCTTTATACTGATAAAAAATTGTGAAAATTAAGTATTATTGGACAAAAAAAAAGAACAATAACCACCATCTTTAATGTGAACATTGTGTTTTCACTTTTTGTCATTCAAATGATCATTATTAGTAGTCTATGGAGTATATTATAAGTGGTACCGTAAATCTGCCAATTACAGCCCCTTTTATTTTTAAAACCTTCCCAGAATAAATCACACCTCTTTTTAAAAAAAATACAATTTATTCACAATACTTAATGAGCCTACACAAATTTAAAACAAAATTCCACACTTTCTTCAATCAAAACAATGGTTAGGCCTAAATTTATATGTAAACTTATAATAAACTTTAACTCTAAAAGCCCTACAGCATCTCACCTTCATAACACCTCTAATTCAATAAATAAACAAATCAAAGAAAGAGTAATGTACCTGTCTTTTCCAGCAGATTTTTTCACACCATTCATAAAATTCAATCAGAAATACTAAAAAGCTAATTTCTTGTTATATTGACAGACATATTGTTGCTATAACAGTTGCTATGATTATCACAACATTTCTTACTAAAATAACATTTTCTACAAAAAAAAAGCATGCTAAAACGTTTTTCTAAAACAAACCAGTTAAAATAAATAAATAATAGACAGAATGCATTCAACTATCAAATGAAAGGTAACAGTAGAAAAATGAAGTAAAACACTTGTTATGAACATAAATAAATTATAAGAAATTGATATAAAAGATTTTTTTTAAATTTAATCAGTAAATAGGCATTCAGATTTAGCTGGGTATTTAGCTTTAAAAAACTTATAATTTTGATTGATTGAGAGTTACATTAAGCAGATCTTAATTTATGGTAAGTCCTACTTTGGACATAGCAATACAGGAAAAAACATCAACAGGTTAACGCCTAATTTCCAAGAATTTTGGGTATTCACAGTGTTAGAATATTAATTTAATCTCTACATAACAACTAACTTGTTATTTATTTCAATCTGACTTAAAAGACACCATCACGACTATAAAAATGTCAGTTGACCTACTGAAGTATTTGTTATAAACCTCTAACAAAGCTAAATTTTACCTCTAAGTTTTCAAAACTAGAAATATTTAACTAAAACCTATGTGCCTCTAAAATAATGCCTCAAAATTCAGAGATTTATACCTTCAGTGAAACAGCTAATAAATAGCTTAAATAATATTTCAAGCCAACTCCTAATGAAATTCAATAGCATAGACGGTTCTATAAAAAATTATTCAGCCAATAACCGCTCCCATTTCATGGATATTTTATGCAGCATGTAATTAGGATTTTCAAAGAATTGTTCATTTGTATATCTAAAGTATAAATTTAACTATAAAATTCAAAAATAATTTTTTTTTTGACGTAAAACATGATTTCGGCTCGCTAAACCTTTTTCAAAACTTTTAAAATTTTTTTTGACCCCACCCACATAAATTGTTCCAATGCACCTTGCCTCCTTGGGTAAAGGAATTCTAATAAAATGTAGTGACTTAAAATGAAAGTATCAAATTGAAGACCTAGTTTCATATAAATAAAACCAAAATAAAATAAATAAAACAAAAATACCTTTTCTCTATAATAATATTTCTCAAACATAACAATAGACAGTAGTTTTCAATAAATTATTTTAACATACTAGCTAATGTATAGAAAAATACCCCTATCACAGTCGGAATATAAACAAGCTTCATATTTCATCCATTATTTGCATTTGACTTTGAGATCAAAAATATGATAACAAAACAAAAACAAAATACCTTTGTTTTCATTTCTAACAAACTTAACAAAAAAACTATGTTGAGCAAATATTGAAATTAAAATTAAACATAACATATAGTAAATCAACATGGTAGTAACATAACACAATAATAATTTATAAACGTAAATCAATGCAACAAAGCAAATAAAAGTAACATTAAAAACAAACCAAATTATTTCATAAATACAAGTTAAAGTAAAATTTCTCTTTTAAAAATTGATTTTAGATTTATTGTTACTAATAGGGTTAAAGTATTTTAATATAATTGTAGTGTTATAAATTCAAAAAAAAAAATCTGCTGCAAACTGAAGTTTTATTCAGATTTGGCTAATTGTTATTGTGACAAAATCTATATATTTGTTTAAAATAATTTTCACGGCAGATATCCCTTTGATTATTAATATATTGTAGCTGAATGCAGTTTGCATAAAATATATTTGATAACATTAATGTTCACAAGAACAAGGAAGAAACCCTTGCTGTGACACAAAAATTTCATAAAGCTATTCCCTTTTATTTTCTTTTTTTATTTTTATTTCTTCTGTTATTTCTTCTTATTTCATTTGGCTGAAATTTGCTTTTAATGACTTTGAATTTGAATTTGATTTGAATTTATTAGAGTACAAAAATTCAGTTTTTTGATTTTCTTTGACTGCGTTCCACAAATACAGTCATCAAAAAATTGCATAGATAGCTACCTCCTTAGGTAAGCTTAAGCTTGGGTTTTTTTGTTTAGACTAAAAAGATTAATTTTTCTGACATGCATTACCCTAATCAAGCAACTTTTTTTTTACATATCTTTTAATTAATTTTCTCAGAAAGCTTGCACTAACAAAAGAATGGAATTTATTAGAACACCTCAAACTATTCAAAATCAATAATTTGATTAAATTTGATCAAATAAACTTTTTAAGGATTTCCAAACCTAACTTCTCAAAAAGAACGTAAAATATATCAAAAGTTGATATTACATAACAATCTATTTACAAAATTAATTTTTTAAAAGAAAATAGTACAAAGCTAGTCTAAATAGTAGCTTAAAGGTCATACCTGTCTCTGTAAAAGCATGAAATTGTGCATCAGTACCTCCACTCGTACCTATAATAAAATAGTAAAATAGACTCAAAAATTCCAACAACAAATTATCGTGTCACTGTAACAGCCTCTCTATTTCGCAACCTTACGTTTTAAAAACATACCTTCAAGAAAAGTTTCACTGAAATGTCAAAAAATGCTAGAACTATACTCCAGCACAATCAATATTTCCTTGCATAAATTAGATTTCATACTTTATATGCAACATTTTTCATTCCAGGGCCTTGAAAATCACCTGCAAGGGTTTTTTCTATTTAAATTAAATTGGGTCAAAGGGACTGTGAATGGAATTTCATACCCCCATCGGTTAATAAATTCAAGAAGGGTATTTATAACAGAATAATAAAACAATAACAATATATTCTTTTTAATATGAGTATGTTTGCAATGTTAACTGTTTTAAACAAAATATTTACATAAATGTTTATTAAAAGTTAAATGATGGATTAATAACCGTCCTCTCAGTTAAGGATTAAAACGATGTTTAAGATGTAAGTAAAGTGAACCAAGACCTTGTGTTATTTAAACTGAAATAATGGTAGAATAAAAGGAAGAAGAAGAAGTTCCACTATTCCTCTGTACTGGGGGAGACTATGAGGTTGAAACTTTCTGGGGAGAAACAAAACAAGCCAGGGAGTGTCAAAGAAAAGTTTTTTTTTTTTTTTTTTTGCAGGGTGTTATATGAGTAGTATAACAACAAATAGCAAAAGGTGTGAAAATCCAAAATTTAAAAGATTTATGTCATGAAAAAACCTTACCTTAAGGATGCAGATGTAATATTACATCAGAAATCTCATCTTTCTTCCTGTCCTTTTTGGTTTATATAATTTCAGTTACCTTTTCGAATTTTAAATGAAAAAAAATTAAATTTTTCAAATTTTTCAAAAATCTGAAGAATAAAAAAAAAGAAAGGCTGATTTTATAGCCACCTTGTGTTCTAGTTCAGTAGCAAAGAATAGTTAGAAGAGAGTATATACCGTGCAAGAATTTATGTATAATGACGATGGTGAGTTATCTGAACTGGCTGAGGATGGCTTTGAAAGTGATGAGATTGTATCTGATTCAGATGGTGAAAATTTTGAAACAAAAGAAGAAACAATTTATTCAGATTCTTCTGATACAGATATAGACAATGTAGAAACAGAAAGTAATAAAGCATTTATCCCAGAATGGAGTGCTGATCCCCCAGTCAATAAAACACGCCTGTCTTTCATTGAAATATCAGGCTGTAATTCAACTGTGACTTGTGAAGATCCGCTTCTTTTTTTTTTTTTAACTCTTTTTTACTGATCAACTTTATACATAGATAGCTGATTATAGCAGGTTATAGCTGGAAACACATTCAAGAATGAAATGGTGGTCGCCAATTGATTAAAGTGATATCAGGAGATATATTGCTATCATATTTTACCAAGGAATAATTTGGAATCCAACATGTGTATTATATTATATTTTGAATCCTCTTTTTGAAACACCGGGTATAAAACAGGTTTTATCATACAACCGATTCAAGTTTATTGATAAGTTTATACATTTTGTCAATAATTCTACCTTGCCACAATTGTACCCGCTAGCTAGTAAGATAAAACCTGTATGGAACTATCAAAATGAAAAGTACATAGAGTATTACAATCCTGATCAGAAAATTTCAATAGATGAATTGTGGAAGCAATGCATACGTAGTAAAAGAGCTAGATATGGAATTATAACTTACGCTTTGTGTGAGTCTAGAAGTGGATATGTGTGGAGATCTGTTTTGTATAAAATAATGATGATTTTGATGGATAGTTTACTTGATAAAGGTTACCGCCTTCATTTTGAAAATTGGTACTCATCGCTTGAACTTACAAAACTGCTTTTGAGCAGAAATACCTATACCATTGGCACACTCATAAAGACTGTAAAGGTTTACCAATCAAATTTAAAACAGCTAAGTTGAAAAAAGATGAACGAATAGTGTTATATGAAAAAACAACAAATATTATGGTGACCGGTTGGAAAGATAAAAGATATTTTTATGATGTCTACTTGTGGAAATGATGGAGAAAAGGCAGTTATTCGAGGTGGTAAACCTAAAAACATCCCTCTAGTTATTAATAGTTATGACATGGGGGGTGTTGATAAAAATGATCAGATGTTGACGTCATATGAAGTGGAACATATCCGTGTGAAAAAAAGGTACAAGAAAGCGTTTGGCCATTTATTGAATCAAGCTGCATTCAATGCACAGATTATATCTGTCAAGAAAGGTGGCACATTGAATTTAATTTCGATTAAAGCATTTATCACAAATGTTTGAAAAATATGTGGTATTTTATGCAAAATAATCGAAATCGTGCTAGTTTAGGGGTGGACAACCCAATGAGAATGACCGGTCACCGCTTTCCGAACTATGTACCAGAAACTGATTTGAAAAAAAAATCCTTCTAGAAGATGTATTGTCTGTACCCAATATGGAAAACGGCGAGTCATGGTTTATAGAATGGTCACGGTGCATAGAATGTAATGTCGGACTCTGTGCTGCACCATGCTTTAAAAATTATGACACGTTAAGTGTCTTCTATCTTATTTATATTTTTTAAGAAAATATATTTTGGAATATATTTAATAAAGATATATTGCTGATAAATCCAAAATTAAAGTGTTTTGGGCCATAATTTAACCTTTGTCGGTCTAAGGGTCCGTAGTACTGCTCAGGATTTTTGACCAGAGTTGACTATTAACATTTTCTATAGAGAAATTTTTAGCAATGTGGTAGATATTTCTGAACCATTTGAAGTCCAGTGTGGTTTTTATTATGATGCAAGCACAGCTTAAATCTTAAAATCAAACGATGGATTGAAAGGTAAAATCGCTGCAAAAAAGGAAAAATTAAAAGCTTTTCTTTATAATTACGGTTGCATACAACAAATCTTTCAATAAAGATACTGTGAGTGAACGCCTGGTGGCCGTGTGCCACCAGGCAATTGACATTTCTATATAATATATATGCATTTGTGACATTTATTTTGATCTTTTTGTTCGTCTTCTTCAATTACTATTGATTATTACATTATGTTACTATTAATGCTTTGTTTTTCCTTACTTTCACAGTTTTACGCAAACTGGAGTAATTTAGGTTCTGATGAAGTTCTGATGACTTGAAGTTTTTTTCACTTATGTGGTATCTAGTTTGTCTACATTGCCTATCAAGATGAAGATATGAATAAATTTTTGCTCCAAAGCCAATTTTCTGCAGTTTTCAAAAAAAAATTGATATTTTGGTAACATGACTCGTAAAAATTTCAAAAAAAAATTTTTTTTTTTATATTTTGAAAGCTGACTCAATGAGGAAAAAAAAAACCAGCCATTACTTTTTAAATTATTTTCGTTAGTTCAGTTTTTATAGCTATTTAGTAAAGTAGGTCAGGAAAAATGATTTTGGGTTGACAAATACTGCTGATTTAAGCTGAAACCAGAAAGGGTTAAAGAGCAAGCATTTTTTCCAAATTGAACAAGATGGTAAAGAAACATTCCCACTAACATCGCGCAAAAAGTAGAAAACTTTTTTTTACCATTTTAAACCATTCAGACATGCCCGTAGGCAAACTAGTCATCACCATTACTGAGTTTATCTTTATGGTATTAAATCATCTATATCTAGGTGAGAGCATTTAATTCAGCATTTAAAGTATAACAGTAAGTAAGTAGAAAGTTGTGAAAAGGTAATAAAAGTAAGCTTGAAAATATGCTCAAAAAACATACCAAATAATACATGAAATTCTTTCTTTTTGCCTATCTCCTTTTTGAGACATATTTTTCTTCATTTTTCTTTTATCCTAAATGTAAAAAGATTATTAAATATTACAAAGCAATGTTAAAAACTAAGAACTCATGGTTTTAAAGTCCTAAAATAATACTACCAGTATCAACATAAATTCACACACAAAATGCTTGACAGCGACATCAAATCAAAGTGTAAGACACTAAAGGCTAGTTTAAAAATGTATTTGAATTTTAATAAAAAAAAATTTTTTTAAGTACTAAACTAAGTGACCAAATTAATTGACAAAAAAAGTGTTTAGTGACTTTTGGACTCCCAAAATTTTTTTTTAATATCCATCACTCAAAAACAAACAATTTAAAAACCTTAAAAATCCAATAAAAAATAATGCTCTCATAATTTCCCCCAGTAGCCAGTGCCTTTTTAAAAACGAGCTCTTAATTTTAGCCTCTAAAATGTGACACAGAGTGTATTAATTTTTTCGCTGAAAGTGGGGCAAGTCTGAAGTGAACAATATGAGGGCTATGTCAACCATTTCTTACACTAAATCCATGTGAGTGGATGTAAGGTAACAGTATAACCATACCGTAAAACACTTAAACTTCTTGAAATAAGGATTGGACCAGGAGGACTATTTACCTGTTTTCAAAATAGACTAGCTGGCTAAATCTTTGCATTATGCCATTATGCTAGCCAGCCATGTAAATAAAGGGGTAAATAAAATTTGGTATTTTCACAACTAATAATTAGCCTTTTTTACAAAGTTTATGTGGTGTCGTCGGGCGGTTGTCATTGATTTAAAGTTGGTATTTTCGTACTACTAATTATATATTAGCTTAATGACTAACTTGATTTATACCAAAAGTAAACAACTGAAATAGTGGTCGGAATTATATACGATACTGTCTAATAGCTTGAGCCAAAATATGATTTTGTGTTTCGGTTGACTGAGTGGTTTGGAGCCGGGCTAAAAAAACAATGAAACAACAGAATCATATTTTGGACCTAGCTTCTTCTAGTTGCTCTGTTGAAAAAAACTCTTTTCTCCTATTTTGATTTCTGAAAACAATCTCTTTCTTTTTAGATCAACTGAAAATGGTAACTGTCTGTACAGTTCAGCTGCACTTTGTTTAAATACGTGTGACTCAACTCTAAAAATTCTTCGCCTTTTAACATCTTTCTAATGTATGATTGCTCTGTCTTCTGTATTAAATAAGCCAATAAGATCGATATATCCTGATTTTGCTTTGGAAAAATGTAAAAAGCTGTCACGGTATTAATCCACGAATTCATAAACAAAATCAAAATGACACAATCTTATTTTATGATGTAATACTGACTATTACTCAATGCAAAGATATGTGGTCACCCAACCATTTCGTTCCTTTATTATGTAGGTCATTCTTACTTTCTGATCTCCAAGTTGTTATTGGTTTTAAAATAGATCCTGTTTTTCCTTCTACATCTGTTTCATCATATGTTCAATCAACTATTAAGTTCAAAAAAGTTTCATCTTTGTCAGTTTATTCTGTGTGGACTTTAAGCTCACTGATGAATTCTAAAGTACAATCTAAATTTAATTTTAAACTTGGTAGTAATATCGATGATAACAACCTTGATACTGCTAGTGTAGCTAGTACAGATAACCTTGGTCCTAATCAAGATTTTTACTCTTTTATTTTAAATCTGCATAATTCTGCTTTTAATTCTGATTCAGATTTTTCTTGTGATGTTTCTATTTATTGTGAAAAAGGTTGTAATTTAATTGCTGGTAAAGATGACATTCTTTTATTAAATTTGGTAAATAAATTGTGGGTTCTTAATTCATCTTTTGATTTTCCTATTTCTGGTCATAAGGTCTTTTTTAAGGAAATGGCTTAACCAACATTCCTGGTTAAATTATACTTGTATTGAAAATGAAGCCCATCAAGAAAAGGGAGAATCCAGTAATGGATGGCAACCCTGGGCTTATTACATATAGCTAACTTTTTACTATTTACTAACTTGCCCATCAAGAAAAGGGAGAATCTGTTTGTGTGTTTTTTTCCACAGAAATTTTGGTTATATCAAACACATTTCTGGCTGCATTGCTACCCCTCAGTATAGCAGAAATTTTTCCATATTAATCTGCAGTTAACTTTATCTCCAATTTGCCCTCTATGCTGTGCCAATGTAATCTTTTTCTTCTTGCTTGAATTTTTCACCCCAGCCAGAGAAGTTATCATATTCACTTTTTTAGATTATATATATGTATATATATATATTTTTTTTTTTAAATTTGCTTATAACTCCAAAACGATTTCAGGCATGTAGTTGCTAGAGGAAACTTTAATCAGCAGACAATTTTGACAATATAACTTTTAAAAAAATAGCTTAAAAAAAATTAATTTTCTCGTATGCCTTCATAATTTGTACCTAAGGTTTTTCCAGCCGAACTACATCAGGTCTAAGTGACAACAATTGTCTTTTTTTTTCATTGCTACCTCATAGTGAAATAATTAATTCAACAAAAAATCAAGAAACCGGAAAGTGTGAGCAAAATAAAAGAAACAGAATAGCCACCCAACGGCCTAATAACACAAAAAAAGATGTCACTATTTTAATTATTAAAATATTTTTTTATAGAAATAAATAATAACTGAACTAAAATTACTATAAAATACTATATTCTTATTTTCTAACAATAAATAACTTAATATTTTTATGCTATCTTCATAAACACTTGATACCTGCTACTACTAATTTGACATTCTCTGCTCTCCATCCATGAAGGAGGTGTCAACGTTATTGCTGTATTTTTTCTCGATAGTTGGGTTAATGAGTTTTTCTTTTATATTTATAAAATCATAATTATATGATGGTTTTCATGTCTTGGAACAAGTTTATTTTCGTAACTTTGTTCTTCTGAAGTTCTTCTGATGGTTCTTCTGTAGCAATTCCAAAACATTTATTAATTTGTCGGCAAGCCTTTTTCGTAAATTTGTTTAGCTTTAAGTTTGGAATGCTATGAAATTAAACAGGAGATATTGCCATCATTGTGTGTAAACTAGCATTTAGTTTATTGTTTTTAGTTTCTCAGATTCATTATTAGCTGAATGAAGGGTCGTATTCTGTGTCAATATCTGGTTTTGTCACATAGTTCGACTTTAGTTTCAGAGTGACATTTTGAGCATAGTTTTAAACCTCGTGTACAACTATTCCTGTAGTTTTTTAAATGTGCCAGCTGTGTTTATCTTCACTAAACCTAGAAAATTTAGATATATGTTCACTTTAATATTTTTACCTTTCTTTTATGTGTTTAAAAAAGGATTGCAACAGTTTCTAACATTCTTCTGCTCCAAATTTGATTTAAAAAGTCATATATGTGTTACTGAGATTTATTTAGTTCAGTTTTCAAGCCCTTGCTTTGCCTTTTTTTTTAACAATCACTATCAATGATTGTGATTAACGTGAGGAACCAACAATTGCCGAGACAATATTTCCAGATGGGCCCACGTGGCGGGTCTTTGAGTACTTAGAACGCCCATATGCGCCTACGA
>JAUZNK010010182.1:0-23969 GCA_035046665.1 Euphysa ruthae
ACTGTTGCAATCAAATCTACCGTTGAAACGTGCGGAATCACAACAATTGATGTCAACAAAATTCACTGCTTGAAAGAAGGCCAATCGACTGAGGAGGCCCGAGTCTTGTTAGGAGCATCAGATGGGAACATTGAATTTATAGGAATTCCCACTCTTGATGATGATGTAAACTTCGATGTAGAGAATTTAAACGATTTAATGGATTTGAAATAGAAGTATTAGTTTAAAAAATACATTGTTATTCCATGTGCGGCTTCAATTTACCCAATCTCAAAAAATAAATGCGGCTTCTATTCGAGGGCGGATTCTATTAAATTTTCTTGACGAAATTTTGCGGCTTCTATTTCGAGGGCGGCTTCTATTTGGAGGCGTCTTTAATTCGAGATAATACGGTATCGCAATTTATGTTTGTCAACAGATCTTAAAAACACACGTTTTGCACCTTCGCTCTCCATTCCGCCGGCAAATCCCTGATAATTGTATTTACAAATGTGCGAGTTCCTCCAATGTGCAAATGCTGTAGGATCTGTTTTTATAAGATTTTCCTTTAGAAAGCAAACTTTGCATGACCTACTCATTGGTTCCACTTCCAAAACTTTCCCGGTATCTATCGATATTGCAGCAAAGAAACCATATAACAATGAAAAGCTCCTTCGCTGCCAAGTACCGTCACGCGACTTACAAGTATCAATAATGTCATGATCATCAGCATGTTCACCTAAATCTACTACTGCATCAGACAGTTTCTTCAGCAACTTTTTGTGTAACAACAGCTATTTTTAAAGCAAACTTGTCATAATTGTTTTGTGTGTTTGGTTTTGGCTTATGCAACAACGTGGTAAACTTTTTAATCACCTGGTCCATGACCAGGTGCACGGATTTTGTAAACTATTCTATTATTTATTTCAAGTCATTTATTAAATTCTTTTGATGTATAAAACTCATGTTCATATTTGCAGCTACAGCACTTGAAAAACAATTTTGATCCTTTTTTGTCACACATTTTATCGAACAATGACAGTGTTAGCACTCACCACTATACATTAAATACATCAGACAATATTATGCAATCAATAATTCTATATCCTGATATTTTACTAGTTTTATTGGGTGTAGAAAAGGTATTAAGTTATTATTTCAATTATATTTCCATTATATTTACAGTTTCATTTTGACATGTTCCAGGAGGATTATCTGCAACAACAAAATTAACTATATTTCGACTGTTAAACCTTCTCCCCATGAATCCTTTCCTCTTTCCTTTATGTATTGTGCTAGCTTTAAATCTACGAGTTTTACCTATTAAAAAAAAAAAATCTTAAAAAAAAGTAAACTTTTGGCTTCACGAATATTACCAATACGATACATTACACATCAAGAGGCCACACCAAACATTCCACTGCCGTTTTGCCGACTATTTTTCAGTAAATTTTAGGGTTTTTAGGAGGTGGTATACTGTTGCTATGTGTCTTAAAAAAACATAATTTTTAGGGTATAACAACAAAATTGATGAAAGTTTTATATTTTGATTTTAGATATGTTGAAATGCATAAATCATTAAAAAAAAGATTTCTTTTTTTTGATGAATTTATAACGGGTTTCTCCCTTAAGGGGATAGTATAGTCTTAAAAAATCAAAAAAATTGAACTACTTTTTTCAGTGCTGTTATTTTCCATAGAAACCGAGTATAAGGCTAGTTTAACCAAAAAAAACAATCCAAAGTTGGTAAAAAGAAAAAAATTTTCCTACATCAGTGTGTATTGGTGTATTGCTCACTTTTCACCTAGCAAGGCTATTTGGCTTGGTCGCTGTAGGATTTTACTCCAAAATAAAGTCATAATGCTGTAGATTTTTGGCTTATTAAACACTAAGGAAAACGAAGATTGTAACCACACAACAGCTTTTTGTGTAAAATGATAATTATGTGTATAGTTATATAGATTCATTGCACAAGTTTTTTTTTTCATGCTCCATGCAGACACGCTTTTCAAAGCATTAAATTAAAATTATTTTTCTATTCAAACTACCTAATGGGAAGATCAAAAGAAAGCAGTTATCAAAAATGGTTCATTCTGGTATGATGGAAAAAATTAGGTGGAGCAGGGCGCTTAACTGAAGAAGTTCTAAACACAGAATTGTTACGAAATTGTCATAAGAAAGAATAATAATGACTTATACGGAATGAAAAAGTCAGTAGCGGCAGTTCTGTAACATTACTCGGAAAGTGTGAATGATGAAACACGTCATCAATTTTGTCTGCGTACTAAGGATAAATTATATAGAAAGTCAATCTATAAGGATAAGGTTTCAATTCCAACAGCGTTTTCAGAAAATATTAAACTAATATTCAAAGACTTTGGCAGCGATACCCTTCTACGAGGTAAAGCGCAAAATCTTAACGAATCATTGAACTAAAGAATTAGGAAGTGGTGCCCGAAAGATGTTTTTGTTGAACAACCACTTTTAGTGTAGGGGTTTCATCAGCAGTATTGTGACAACAATTTTTTATAGTTGTTTGCAGTCATTGGTTTAGGAAAGTTCATCAATGAAACAAATTTCTTTAAGCCAGAATATCCCTTATCATAAGCCTTCATGTTATATACAGCTGTTAAATTTTTGTCAAAAGAATTTTCATTTGATCTTGAGGTACATGTCTATTCCCTGTGATCCTAACAAAGTTTTTCGGATTAAAAGCTTTCATGGGTTGCACTTTTTTGTCTGAAGCAGTAGATGTGATTAAGGATGGAGTGGATATGTAACTTAAATTGTCCCATTCATTATTTACATCAGAATTGTCATTATGTGCTTTATTATTTACATTACTATTTACACTACTATCTTTATCATCGTTTATCTCTCCTTTTATCTTTATTTCCACCAAACCCCCTTCAGTTTATAGATCTTTTAGTACGAACTTTAACTTAACAAGTTTTGGTCACGATAACAGTAAATTTTAATCAACAAACATACTTCTTAAAAAGCTGTAATATTTATTTCTCTTTTCCATGGTCATTAGCCAGATATTCACGAGTATTATTATACATCCTAATACCCATACATTGTTTTTGAGAAAATTTGGTAGAAAAAATACGGATAGTAGGCAATTTGTTTTTGTTTTTAATGAGGTTTACACTTTCGAAGCACATGTACTGACAAAAACTCTTAATATCTTATAAATAAAAAAATGTTTTTAAATTATGTCTTCAGTTTCGAATTCTTCTTTAAATTTATTACAAAATGAAATAAGAACATTAGTTTTCAAAATTTTTGAAGGGTTTAGCCCGTTAAAGTAACACTGATATTTCTATGCTTTGTGATGTAATCAGAATTAATTTTGGTGTATACATGTGTTGTAAAAGATTGCCCAAATTCTATAAGAGACATTGATGATTAGAAGAGTGGTGTTAGAGAAAAAATACACCAAGGTTTGAGAAGCTCGGAGCTATGTTTATGTTTAAAACTATTCAAGTCAGTTTAATGAATATTACACAACCAAGTCTGTAGTAGTATTTTTATAAAAACCCCTTTCAATATTGATATGAGGGGGTCTATTACGTAGGTATTACCTCTTTCAGCTATAAATCTTTCAATCATCTTATTTGTCATAGTATATTTTGTAGAGAGAGATTCTTTGAGAAAACTTATATAAACAGATGCAATCTAAAGGTAGTCATGGGAGCAGTAAACAAATAACTGTATTTTTTCAAAACATTTTATTGACAGAGAATCTACTACAAACAATCCCTATCCTATAAAGTAAAGTTGGGCTGAAATTTTTTGTTTGAAGTCTGTTTGTTTTGCTATTTGCCACACTTTTTCATTATCTTTGTATTTCTTTTATGTTTGTGACGGTATGATTAACATTTTTAGTAGCTACGGTTGTTGCAGTTCCCTTGCAAGGGACCGAAATATGATCCATATATTTAGCGAGTATTTTTAATAATCGTATTCTTTTTTTTGGCAGGGATTAACAAATCAGTTACCGCATCACGTCTACTAAGTGACATATTTGAGACCACATAAAGCGTCACATTGCTGCTTTATGTTAGAATAAAGCGGTACAAAATACTTTTACATCAATCAGATTTGAAGAAAGAGATTACTAAAACTTGCTTAAATTTTATTCTTTTTTCTCGTAATACGCTTTCTTGCCCCGGACTCTATTTTTTCATATTTGAAATGTGCAATAAAATTATATGTTAACCCTTTCATGTATGGTTGAGCTAAAAACAGTTATAAAAACAAAACTACCTCTCAATCTTGATCTTTCCACTATAAAGCATATAGGAGCAAAACTCCTCGTCAGAATTTCAAAATTAAGGGCTTGTTTTTTTTGTCGGTAGACTTTCAAGTCATAAAAAAAAAATATTTTAATTTCTTTATTTTGCTAGTTTACGTCACCAAAAGAAACTTATGCTTTAATAAAAACTTAAGATGCATACAATCAGATTAAGGATAATTAGTTCACAACATAGCAGATTAGTTCAAAGAGTAGTAATGGAGAGTGTGATAAGCTTCAAAACAGCCTCCGAGATGTAAACTTAGTTGTGAGAGACAGAAACGTCAATGATTTTCAAGTGGTGGTCTTCTTACCGCGCTGGTAACACACTCAGTATACTTTGCGCGGTCTATTATTGCTATTTTTGTTCCCTGGTGGTATCATTAAAAGGAAGTGTCTACCAATTCGTCAGACAATATTTTCTCCAATGAGAACACAATGGTTACTAGGGATTTCAGTGCAAAAATTAGCTTGATGTTATTATGAAGCGGAAAAAGCGATTATATAATGTTGCTGTTGGTATCTCGTACATAAATCGTGTGTAAACTTAAGCTGCATTCAAGAATTAGACGACCAGCAAACTTTTTGGACCATTTATAAGTTTTACGAAGAGATTGTGTTACATACAGCTGTTGATCGACCAGGTCAACACAGCCCATGTGCTTATTATAGGATTTGACCAAAGACAGTTAATTGTATTACCATTTTTGTCGCTTTTTCTAGTGTCAACCATTGCAGGATTATGGTACGATAACTCCACGAGTACAGAGACCAGAGTTCTAGCTATGGTATTGTAGTACGGGACCCGCTACATTGCTATTTATCGCCGCTACTTTAAACCCAATAATGCTACACTAAATTCTATTCTTCTCGAAAAAAAAAAGAATCAAACCAAAAACATACATAAACATGTGTTTATAACATTAACTCATCATTCTATATGTTATATTTTGTTTTATTTATGTTTCTCTTACTTGGTTAAACTCTTTAAACTAACCTACTTTGGCTATGTTTAATCCCATAAATAATCTAAATTATTATTAAAAACTTTTGCGTATTTTTTTCTTACGTCTGTCGCCTATTAAAATAAAGATTATTACGAAAGAATTACTGACTTTTTTTCTAATTCATTTATTCGCATATTTTAGCCGACCTACCAATATATTCAACACAGAAATTTTAATTCATTTGGGCTTATTAATTCATTTGGGATTATTATATAGCATTATTAAATTTGCGGGGCTTTGCCCCGCATCCCCATTGGGGGCCCTTAAAGTACGCCCCAAACAAGCAACTGTTTACTTGAACATCACAGTTGTTCAAAAATAATTATAAAAATCCTGGATAGTTCTCTGTAAACCATATGCATATATATTCCTTCCTCTGGTTTATGAAAATTTGTATGGTGGGTGTAATTTAACGAGTAACTTTTCAAAAGCATAGAAACTGTTTTGCTCTGCTGCACAAGCATCTATGCTGATATCAACATCCCTATCATCCAAAGGTCCAACAATGTCACTGACCTGAACTTGGTTTTGAATATAAACAAACAATGTATGAATGTATCATACTATATAATGTAATATAAAAATGTATTCATATTCTATTGTGTGATACTTTTGCCATCACTAGAATCATAAAGATCAAAATTTTCATCACTTTTCTCTCCAGTTTCTAACAAAAAATCAATAATTTCATTCATATCTTTGCACACTCTTTTTTTCGGGCATTTTTCAGCTATTTTCAAAAGTTCTTTGTGAAAAGTTGAGAAAAAGATATCAACAAGCGGTGAATCATGGTGTTAGAAATTTAAACACCTTTTAGGTCTTTTATGAATTCAAGCTATAGACCATAGGCACGGGCGTAAAATTTCGAAAATATCCATAGACCGCCACGCGGTGCACTCGTTATATAAAAATAGATTTTATTTACCACCCTGGAGGTGCAGTCATCTTTTGGTAGACTGTTCTTAGTCTTTTGGTTTAATATATGATACAATTCTCAAACGACTGAAAACAGTTTACATAGTTATTTGTTTGACATACGCAAGCCTACTTGCTACATACAGGTGATGAAATAATTGTTTCTGGCTTATTTGTTACCTAGACTGCAATATTTTGTTAGTTGGCCTGCTATCAATGATGGCCATCAGCCAAAGATGGCTTTTATCGTCTGTATCCTTCAAATTATACTCTGTCAGAAATTATTATGATTTTATGTAACAAGGTGATATATACCAAATTATATACCATTTAATACATGTAATAAAATATATACCAAATTTAAAAGCTTCTAAATTATAAATACTTATTGCGATTGTATGGTTTTTGTTTTTCTTCATCACAGTTTTTCGTTGTAGTTTTGCTTAATTTTTAAAAAAAATTTTATTTCTGAACAAAACCTCCTATTTTACATTGTGCGTTTAGCCTTTTTTTCTGAAAAAAATGTGTAGATTATATATAGCAATTTTCTCATTTTTGGTTAAAATATTTTATGGAGATATTTAAATTAGACGAGCTCATGACCTTGATGTACTGTCAGGAACATATCAGGGCGTATTTTTGTGAGCGGTTTTTTTGTTTTTTTTTTTTGCAACTTGTTAAGTTTGTGTTTTAACTACGTTTTGTTAGTTTTTCTGTCAATTTCATTTTTATATGATAAAGTACCTTTGTGGGACATGTAATAAACCAGGAAGTTAAAGCCCACAATGCCATTTAATGTGACCTATGTGATAAATGGAACCATATTGAATGTAATTGAATTGATAAAATAACTTAAGAATTTGTTAAAACTCAATTTGCCAGTTGGTATTGTTTAAAATGCTATAAAAGTTTCGTGCCGTTCTCCTCCATTTCTGATCTAGAACTATCTACCACACTCGATGTAAAATCATTAACATTTGACAGAAACAAAAATAAAATTCATATTTTGTTTTAAAATTTATCAACTTTATATGATTTATCCTCAGTTTCAAGAATGTTGTCTATTTTCTTCACCTTTTTTGACCTGAGGAGGTGCCGATGGGCACCTCCTCAGTACTGTACCCGATCGGAGTTCCGCAAGCCATAATCGCCTAGAGTTTATTACTTCACAACCTTTTAATGTGTAAAAACCAGGTTCCATTCCTAGCAATTTATATATAAGAACCATGAATTTGCGACCAATGTTAAAGTTTGCCACCGTATATTATGCGCCAAATTCATGAGTCGATAACGAAGCATAATTTACTTTGGATACGTGGTCCCAAATTGTACCATTAAAACCTTCATTTGAGTTTTGGGTTTTCCCGTGTAAAATTTTTTAAGTTCTTCTTTGCTTAAAACCTCAAAGATTGACTTGATCTTCAAAAATATTTCTAATGGAAGCATGCTTTTCCAGATTGGGAGTGTATTTACACCAACTGTTATTGCCAGTTGGGCAATGGGGAAAGTGCCAATTATTTTGTTTCGATGAAGCAATATCAAATAGTGTGGCCAAAACAGCAGATTTTGTTTTTTCCAGTTGGCCTGCATTTTGACATATAGCATCACCAGCAGAATTTTTTATCTGATCAATAGTTACATCAGTTAAACAACCATCTAAACCTTTTTCTCTTATTTTTAAGTTTCACAGTAGTGTGCCGACACGTGTCTGATAGTGACTGACGCGCTGAAGTTTTTTAACAGTGTCACCTGGATATATGTCTTTCACTGAACTGAAACTTTTGATATCACCAACTCCCAAGAATTCCACGTGAAGAAGATTATATTTCTCGACCGAACGATTGAAAACATGCTTAGCACCTTCCATTTCCATACCGCCTGCAGATCCTTTATATTTAAATTTACACACGTGTAAATTTCTCCACTGTGCGTACCAAATAGGATCAGTTAGATCATTATTTGTTAACCCCTCCGGCGCCGCGACCCGTCACATGACACACCGGTATCAGCAGTAGCGGTTTCCGAATTCCTTATTTCTTCAGCAGCTTCAGAAATAGTGCTCATTGCTACATTTTTAGCAGCAATAGCAATTGTTTTTACTAATTTATCATAGCTAGTCGATGCCACTACTGTTTTGAATAGATGTACAGAAGGTATTGCTATATTTACAAAGTGAACATTTTGCACTTAAAACTGAAGTAAGACCTTGTTTTTCGACATGTGTCTCGGTCAGAAGTAATGGTGAACTCCCGTTACGACACGTAGGACATGTCAGCAAAGAAATTACGTCTGATAAAATTGCAAAATTTATAACTCTGTACACACTTATTTCATCATTTGATACTGCTGTAGATGATAATTGAATTTCTTCAACTTTTTTTGAAGACATTGATGAAGTTTTCATTCATTATTTACAGATTCGTTTAAATTGTTAATATTATTTACATCAAGCTCCTCCTCAGTGGGGCCGATAACATTTGATTCAGCATTTTTATTTTTCAACAAGAGCATTAATATGTCCATTTAACTGAGATAGCCTTCTCCCACTAACACTTTTCTTCATTTTACTACTTAGTTGAGAACGTTTTTTCACTCTTTAAGCTTTAACCATTTTCTTAGCGATAAACAGCTCAAAAGAAAGATTTTTACAGGATACTATATATCTGTTGCTATGGGCGTTGCTAGTAAAATGCTTGAAAAGTCTTGTTTCCCAAATATGGAACTTGGACCACTTCTGCTTATATTTATTTATATTTTTCATTCTTACATAACATAGATTAAAATATATGAATTCATTAAAAAAAGAAAAAAAAAAATTTCCCCCTTAAAACTTTAGAAGTTCTTATGAAATTTCGAAAAATTGCATTAAACTGTCTAGATTACCTAAAGAGATAAAGCAATGATTTGATTTTTGCAAGTGCTATTTCAATGGTGTTTTGCCTGGATGTTTTTTTATCCATAATTCGGCAAAAAAAGAGTGATAACAATAACGCAAAAAAATAATTCATGTAATGTACTTGAGGCCTCTGGAATTTGTGACTTTAAATCTTAAAAATTTTTTAGATAAATGTGAATAGCTTTATTCGTTAAAATTTCCCGCCTATTATTAAAATAGTTAATACATTTTTAAAGGTTGATATATTTCTCTTACCGATTTGCTACAAAGTGCTGCTCAGTGAAGTGTTTGTTTTCTACATTAATTATGCAGAAAGTGATCGAGGTTTTGAAATGCTGCATATACTTGCAGAATACATATTTCAAAATGGCGGCGAGGAGAAAGATAATTATTTTTATTACGTTCCTGTGTTCCATAGATGTGTCATGGCAGGTGAGATCTTTTAGGAATTTATAATTTCGGTTAACCTGATTTGTGTTAGCTAATAATTTATTAAATATTTATGGCCCTTCCATAAAACAAAGCAGATTTTATTTCAGCATTAGGTACTGTATGTAATTTTATTTGAATTTAAGAACAGCCACAGTCACAAAAAATGGATAAAAACATGATAAGAACATGATCAGGTTCAAATATTTTGTTTCCGATAAAATATTTCGTAAAGTTATTTTAGAAAATACCCATGTAGTTATAAATCTCAATACTTATTTTTACAAATTGTGGCGAATGCATGTATTTTTTTTTTTAACCGTCAAAAGATTTTTACGATGGCCCTGAGGTCTTACTGTTTCGGAGAATATTTGACTGTTCTGGAAGTTATATTTGACGTTTCCAGAGAATTTTTGACTGTTCTGGCCCTGAAGTGTCACTGTTCCGGAAAATATATGACTGTTCTGGAACTTCTGTCTGATAGTTCTGTATAAATATGATAACTGTTCCAAAATATTATTGACAGTTCTAGATAATATTTGGTAGTTCACCTGTTTATAACTGACTGTTCTGGAATGTATTTTAAATCTATATCAGTTACTTACTGTCCTGAAATTAATAATTTACAGAAAAAATAAGACGAAAAAAAAGTTAGCTTTTAAAATAAAACTTTGTTAAAAACGTTCATTCTCGAGTGTTATGGTAGAAAGAAGCTATTCTTTAGTTCAACCTTGTTGCTTCAATGAAAAAAGACAAATACACTGCCTATGTTTATCATTGTAAAGCAAATGGTGATGTTTTGTATGGTAAATGTAGCTCAAAAGCTGGAGGTTGCTGCAGTCTTATTTCAACGAAACGAATATAAACGGGAATATAGACTTTGTCCCTAACAATAAAAATTTTTAAATATGTCTAGAAACCTGTGTGGGAAAATCGAGATATAAGAAGCGTTTGTTGATTAAAACTTTAGTATCATACATAGTATCAATCATACATACATAATCAACAAAATATCTACCAATGAAAATTAACAAAAGAGTAAAGAGAAAAAAAAAACCAGGATTGATTTCATAAAGGGATAAAATAAAGGGATTTAACATAACTAATATAATTATCACTTTCATCTCAATTAAAAGGCTAAAAATATAATTTTTTATAAACTAGACAGAAAAAAAGAAGACTATTATGTAAGAAAAAAAAATGCAAGCAAAAACTAAACAATTATCATTTCCAAAGAACTCTAAAAAATATTTTAAAATTCATCACGTAACTTACCAATGTTAGTATATGTCGATGGTATTTCCAAAGATAAGGTACAAGTATGAGCAATTTCTCGTCGTGAATTTTCACTTTCTGGTTTGGAGAAGTGACACTTCAAGACCAGGACAGTGAAATATTCTCCATAACAGTGATATCTCAAGGCCAGAGCAGTAAAATATCTTTCGGAACAGTGATATTTCAGGGCCAAAACGGTCTCTGGGACCGTCAAATATAAGTTCCATAAAAGTAAAATATTCTCCAGAACAGTGACACTTCAGGGCTAGAACAGTCAAATATCTTCCGGAACAGTGACGCTTCAGAGCCAGAACCGTCAAAAAATGAATTCCAGAACAGCCAACTCTTCTCGGGAACAGTTAAACCTCAGGGCCATCGTAGATTTTCTTGATTTCCATTTTTGCGACAGCAAAAAAGTGAGCGCCGCGAGCTTTGCAACTGGAGCAAACTTGGTAGCAACGCGAAAAATTCTCTATGGTAAGGAAGGTTTTTTTGCTGACTCAGCAGGTATTTGAGCGGAAATTCTTGCCTATTTTTTGTCTCTCCTTCCCATTTCTTTATTAACAATATTTTAACAGTAGAGAATAATTAAATCGAAGCAATACTTACAAAAACAAATCAAAATTAACTTTAATACTGTTCAATGGGAATTTTATTTAAATGTTTAAAAAAAGAATTTTTAGCATTCAATTAGAATTATCTTAAAAAACATCAATAATATTTACTTTCCTGTCTTTAAACTAAGGCGTGAACAGTAAAAGGTAAATTTAAATTCATTTTAAATCAAAATATATATTTTTTTTAAAAACAATATTATTATTTCAATATGTCTGGGATATACCATAAAATAATTTTTTTTTTTGTATAAACTATTCTTCCAATAGATTAAAACCAACTAAGAAGCAATTTCAATATTGTCGACAGAGAATTTATTCCTATTTAGCTACAGCGTTATTGCATATATAAAATACGCGCAGTGTTGTTAAAAACAATAAGATTCAATTATATTTCATCAAACTTTTCATATGGATTATAAGTTGTTGAACTTACCGCACAAAAATTTTAAAATTGAAGAGCGGTTATTTTTACGCTTTTTGCATGTCTGAGATTACCTAAGTGTGTTCATTTGAAATTATATACATTGTTTTTTTCCTTGTAGATGGCAGAGCATATTACAATTTCTTTTGTAAAACTACAGAAAATGGGATTTTATGCGGAACCTGCAAAAGGAAAGCATAGCTCTAAGCGAATGGTTAGTATATTAGAAATTAACATATATTCTTATTCCTACAGTTACAAAACTTCTATCCACCCCCTAATGGCAGATTAAATGGTTTATAACATTTTGAAATTTGTAAATAAAAGTGGATATAAAGCTAGAAGATAAATAAATATCAAATCTAATTAATTTTTAAAATTTTTTAGCTTTTTAGCTAAGACTCGCAGTCAAATTAAACTGATATCAGGCATGTATTAAAATCCTATAGAATCACCTAAATATTCGTCTTTTTTTTTATCATCAACATTTTTTTTTTCTCAAGAAAATTAAATTTTCTAAGCCTTATAAATTGATAATTTTTCACTTATTCTAAGCCTCAATATATGTTATCAGTTAAATAAATATGGTGGACAGTGACCAATTTTGGATCGGTGCCTAAAATTTCCACAAACTAATGATTTTAATTGGTTAATGTTTATAATTTATTTATACTTACTAAGAAAAAAAAAAAAAAACTAGTTGTTTTCAATTTTACCTGCTTTTCACTCTTGCAAGATTAAAATGCACTCTTGCGTAAGTTTTTTTTTTTATTAAACTTCGCAATAATGATGGAAAGTAACTGCCTTTCAATATAAGATTCGAAGACAGCTATCTAGTGTTAGCTGATTATACTTAAGACACAAGTTATTCATTTTATAATGAAATATTATCGATTTTGATTTGTCTTTATTTTAGGATATAAATTCTAATTCAAATATCGAGGTTCCAGTTGAAATAGCAAAACAATTGGGCCTGTTGAATCCAGGTGGGCCTGGTGGGTGTCCACCAAATGCAAATACACCTGGTGGTCCAGCTGCCCCAGGATGTGATGTAAAAGCAAAATCAGTTTCAGAAGTACAGATAAACGGACATGGAGATTACAGCGCACCTGTTGGCCCTGTTTTCAGCGTTGGTGATGCTCCACCACCTGGTGTAGTACATCCGGTATAAATTGCTCTCAATTTTGTTTCTATAAAATAAGCAACACTTTTTCTCTTTGGTTTAACGACTACTAAGTGGTTTTCATATCAATTGTGTGTAACACCGTTAATTATATCAAATTTATTTCTGATATATCTCCAAATAATATTTATGCAGTGAAAATTTGGAGAATTTCGAAAAAAAATTAATGATAGGCAGTATAATAGTTATGATAAAAATAGTAACCTTATTTCTTCCATACATGGTTCTAGAGGTAATTATTTCTAAAAACTATCTTTGACGGACATCTCGTCAATCTCACATACCTATTGAAATTTCGAACCACCCAAGTAGTTATTTATCGGGCCAGTAAAGTTAGAAAAATTATTAGTTTATCAAAAATTTGTTATTTATTCAAACTTCTTTTTCCAAATTCCCTTTTACATTTTTTCTGGTCGTTAAACTTTGGGTCTTTATGGGGTAGAAAAAATTTGCTGGTTAGATATGCAGATGAGAAAAGTTATATATATTTACATATAATTAAATATAACACTCATGTAAATCCCCTAAAAGCATATCAGAAAACAGAACTTTTAAAACCTAGTTTTAAACAGAGCGTACTTTATTAAATAATTTTCTTAAAATCTTTTTGTGTTAATTTTTTTTATCATTTTTGTTACTTTAACATTACTGATTCTTTCTTTCGAATTCAATGATTAATCTTAAGATTTTTACAGCTTTTATTTTTAGGAGTTATTAACGTTAAACTTGAAAGGGAAAGATGGTAAGGTTGGCAAACCTGGACCAAAAGGACCACCAGGAGACGTTGGCCCACCAGGACCCCAAGGACCGACTGTAAGAATTTTATTTTTTTTGAGAATATTACTTTTCTCTATCATTGTTATTTAGTTTATACCTGATTATATGTAAGATTATACGTCTGATTATATAAAAGATTGTGGCTATTTGTTCCATGATTCTTTACGATCTGTAATCAACTCTTTTTTATTTCAGGGGCCAAAAGGTGACCAAGGAGATGAGTGTGTGGCATCTAAAATGCCCAAAGAAGTAAGTGAATTCAATCTTTATTTTATTTTTCTTTTAATGAAAATTCGCGATTTGAAGTAATCGAAAAGTTGTTTTGATTTTAAGGATTATACTCATTAAATTTGTAACAAAATTAAACAAGGTAAAAAAAAAACAATTTGAAAACTTCCTAATCCAAAGTTAGTTTTATAAAAATGGAAAATTGAATGTTATTCAAAATAATGAAAAATAAATGATCCAAGTGCACATCATTGTATAATAAATGAATCATGGATTAAAGAAATTTTTAAAAATCTATTTTAGGTGGTCTGGCCGAGTGGTTAAGTCTATCGCGGAGGTGCAGGTTTGGGATCTTTAAGTACACCACAGCCAAAACCGTGAGCCCTTCTATAATAAATTAGTTTGTAAAATTATTTGTTGGCCCCACGGTAAAATAATCGAATAGTCGAATCGAATTTCAAGGATACATAATACATATTAATACATGCAATTGTATCTTCAACGTGATTTTGTATTCAATAAAGTTGCAAAAAAAAGGAAGAGTAAAAAATATCTCTAAGAATGAATTGACGAAAAACAAAACAGTTTTTTGTTTCAAAATAATGATTCAAATTAACAATGATGAATATTTTCTTTAGAAACAATGCTCCCCTGACATCGTCAACTTACTTTTACAGAGATTGGATAAGTTAGAACATAACTGTGCATGGGTATGAAAGTACTAATATAATTTAATTAATATTTTGAAACTTACTAATGTTACATTCTAAAATTAGTAAAACGTCACGGAAACTGTGATAAATTACCGGTGTAATTTCATTTTGCAAAAGTTTTTTTAAAAATTTTTATGAAATACCTTCTCATTTCATAAAAAGAATTTATTCACTAATTTTACCTAACTATTTTCTTTCGTAGAATACCACTTTACTGGCTTCAATCACCCTTAATGTAGTGAATACACTGGCAAATCAAAGGCATCCAAAACCTAAAGCTCAGGTTATCCCAGAAGCAAGACCGGCTCCCCCACCACCACCACCTCCATCAATGGCACCACCTCCATTATCACCACCACCTCCACCACCACCGCCACCACCACCACCACCTCCACCGCCTCCACCTCCTCCACCTCCTCCACCACCACCGCCTCCACCACCACCACCACCACCACTCGCTCCGGGTGCACCTGCTGATGATTTTAAAGGCAGTAAGTTATAGTTCACTATTTCACATTGATTTAATACAATCGGTGCATGAGTATATGAGAAGATGCCAAACCAAAAATTTGGATAATTTGACTTCCTAATTTTTTCGATTTGCAAAAGCTTTGAAAAATTACAGTTTTTTTGTGTTTAAAAAACAGAAGTAAATGAACATTATACAGTAAAAAATGCAGGGATAAAGACATGAAGCACTTTAAAAATGTATGATATCATGTCAAGATTATTGATAACTTTATCAAATTTGCAAGATTCCGTTGTCACTAACTAGAATGGCATACTTTCACACTACGACATATGTATTTTTTCTAAATTATTCATGTTTTCCATTTATATTTTCTATTATTAGTTTGACAGATAAAAATTTGTTTCTTGTTAGGGTAGATGTTTTTCCCAAATATGCCACGTTCTTTTAATAGCTTAATGACGCATAAAAAGGGCTGCAACAATGGTAGTTCTAGTGATGTACACTAACCATGAAGCTCTTAATACCTTTCTCTGTTTAATGCTGCTTCCCTTTCCAGAAATTGACTAAACTAACGTTGAAAATTAATTGAGTTTAAATCTGAATTTTACTCTTTACCTTAAGATAATGTAATGTATAATGGACTTATTTAGATGCTAACGTTCAGTCCGATGTCAAAATCAACCTCATGGGCATGGATAAAGACAAAGCAGAAGCTGCATGTCGTCGCTCTGGTGTGTGTACCCCTGAAGCTCTTAAAGCTGTTTCTTCTCCAACTGCGGCTCCCTTTTCTCCGCAACCCGACCAAGCCCAAACATTCATGATACCTGCCTCATCACTACCAAGTAATGCTCAGTTATCACCCAATAACCAAGCTGGAGCCTTACAAGCACTTCAGGAATTTATTACCAATCAGAAAGGTGGAAATGCAAAAGAAACTGCAACAGTCATGATTAACGGTGTTCCAGTTAAGATACCAGTTGGAAAGTAACTTACTAAAACTAATTTTTGTACAATGACGCACTTACTATAAATATTTTTTGGAATAATAAAATAAAACAAAATAATATAAAACCACGTATATTTAACAAACTAACCTGTTTAGTAGCATTTCGCTGCGCCTGTTTTATCGGATAAATATAATTCCAATTTATCATTCTGAGTTCAACAAAATTGCAATTGCTTGAAGAGTAAAAAATGGTATTGAACTAAAAATGACATAATAAAAACATTAAACTTATAAATTTAATTTAAATAAAGATAGAATAAAGCACAAATTCCCTGTGTGCTAATATGTAAAATACGCCGTTGAAGCATAAGATCTCAATAAAATTAATAAAAATAAAAATTATTATGTTATTGACTTCCGGTTAAATTTGAGAGTCGCATCATAAAAATGCTGCTTGATTTACACAATGTTAAAACCACTTTTAACGATTTCTTGAAATCTGATCCGATTTTTGTTAGCGAGCTTTCAGAGAGAAAAATGGATCGCTATGTTTTCAGTGTAAAGTATATTCTTTTCTGGTATAATTTTAAACATGTGTTCGGGAGATTACTGTAAAGTTCGGCATTTAACTCTTTTAGAGAGATACGCATTAATAGTCAGCTTTAGCATCCGTTTGTAGTGACAATCTAACTGTTTCTGTAGTGTTTTTGTGTCTGAATTATCTATATATTAACAATTCATATAAATCCCTTTTATATGTCTATATTATCGCTAGTTTATAGTATGGACTCGATGCTATTGATTTCCTCATATTAATTTTTTTTGGTGTCTTTTTGTCAAAGCTCTGGTCAAATGTAGTGAATCACCCCTTTATTTCGCTAATTTCTTTAAGTTGTATTAAAACTAGTTTTTCTTTATTGTATTTTCTTTTCTTTTCAGTTGTAGTTTAAATCCAACTTATTGGCTTCTTTTTCTGCAGAGGAGTATAGTTTATGTTTGATCAATTTGTTTACTTTAGGGGAAGAAATTTTTGCGAAACTTATATTTGCGATTAAGTGCCCCAAAAATGTAGGTTTTGCGGAATATATTTTTTTGATGAATAGCGTTTTCCAAAATTTTATTGAATTAAATTTGGCGATTTAATAAATATTTGCTGATTTTGCGGAATTTTCACGTCTCGTTCTTTCCGTTTATATTTAGAAGTGATATACATGTTTTTTCTTTTATAAGCATATCTAGCCTCTCAGGTGATAAAAGAAATGAATATATGCTAAGCATATTCTTGAGCGAAATTCTTTACGGTACGTTAAGAATATTACTGAGCCCCATTTCACTCTGAAAGTAGGTTGTAATTTAAACCTTTACAATTGTGAAAACACGTCATTAAATACAACTATACTTTTGTGATACCATTACAATGCGAAGCATAAATAGTTTACTTTGTTGAAAACTGCTTGCGTGCCAAAAGCTGTTTGATAAGTTGTATGTTTTTCAATTAACACGTCAAAAAAAACTAAATGTAAACCAGCCAACATTGGCAGCATTTGGTTTTACCCAAAAGGTTTTTCACAGCAGTATAGAAATTACAATCTATTTACCGTTAGAAGTCGCTGAAGTTCTGGTTGAATGAAATCACTGTAAACGAACATTGAAAAGTAAAGAAGGACAAGCATTTCATGCTAAGTTCATGCACAGTTTATGCAACGAAAACAGTTCCGAAAAAAATTTAGTACCCAGAGTGGTACAAGCTGACGAAGAACTTATAAGCTTATCAGTAATAGATGTCGTTGATGATGTTTTCAACAAAGTTGCTAGTGTGAGAAATAAAATGTGGTAGGGCTGTTAAAGTGGCTGGCCACAAGCGCCACCAATAATCGGCTGTTTTCAAAGCTGAAGCAATCAACTCTTATATTAATGGTGCATCTTAAGTAAGTATTGCAGAATAATATAGTACTTGGAAAGTTTTTTCTCGCAAATTTGGGGATAATTATCAATTCGCGAAAGTTTTTTCCTGAAAAAAAAAAGTTTAAATTATCGCCCTAAGAAGCACCAGATATCCAATCCGAAGTTTTGGCACACAAAAGGGTGATTACTAGTGGAAGTTATGTATTACCTTCACACGCTTTTCAAAATACTACAATTCAATCATGAGCTATAATACTTATGTAGTTAAGTTTGATGTCTCCTTTTTCTTTTTTGCTGGGGCTACAAACATCTCTCTGATAACTCTAGTGTTAGTGCAGGGTATGCTTTTTGCTTCTTTTTTCCCTATGAATAATTTGATTGGTGATTACCGAAGACATTGTAATAAAAAAATTTAAACAATGGTCACACACACGCATGATGTGCACTTTTGACTGAGAATAGACTTTTTAAACTGGCCTAAAGAGGCTGCTGATTTGAAATTTTACTGGAAGACTGTTCCAGATAAACATGCTTTAAATAACAAAGGCTTTGTTTCGTATAAAAATGCTCGTGCCGGAGGAAGTTTTAGTATGTTAATTGCCCGAAAGATGTAGGGAATTTGTTTTATTGTAAAGTTTATTGTTAACAGACTTATACGTATATCATAAATAAATGGAGATGTTTTTCATGAAAACTGACTCTCTTTTCGATAGAGAGTAACCCTGTGGATGATGCTATAGTTAGTTTTCCTACAGAACATCCAAATTATAGGACAATACAAATAATAATTTAAAACATAGCAATGAACAAGTGTTCTTGTCTGAGTAATATCCAATTCTTTTCTTAACATGGTTAAGCAACTGAGTTTTTTATAAGTTACATTTATAGTTTACGAATATGACTAGAAAGATTTAGTTTACATTCTATAATAACATCAAGAAGTGTCACTTCGTTCTTAACATCAATTTCCTTATTAAATAAAATAATATTTTTAGGAGGACTTTTTGCTCCTAAAAACATAGTTTGGAAACTTTGCAGGAAATATATAAATCTTTGATAATTTACACTGAAGCTTTTTCCCCCATTTATTTTGCCTTTCGCAAATGTTATTTCACTTAAATTTGAAGATCGCGAAAATTTTTTCCGCGAAAGTCATACTAAAAACTGTCATCCGAGAAATATTTTGGCGTAAATTTCGCATATTAATTTTTTGCGAAACTTTCCGCCCACGAAAGTTTCTACCCTTAAAGTAGGTCATTTTTAGTATTTTACTTAAGTTTGGATAAAAATATACGTAAATCGGGACAAAAGAGCCTATTTTGCCTATATAAAAACTTTTATATACGACAAGTACCATAGATTTACCACTGATTGTTCGAGACCAAAACGTTTATTTTTAGTTTTAAAACAGTGCTCATTATTACGAAAGAAAAAAATCGAGCCTAGCAAGCTCTTTAGCTGGAGTTGATTTGGCATTACCACGAAAAATTCTCTATAGCAAGGAAGGTTTTTTTTATGCGCACTCCGCAGAAAATTTGTGCCGAAAGTTGAGAAATTTTAGGCGAAGTTCATGGCTTTTTTTTCATATTTTGTCTCGCCTCCACATTTCTTTATTAATAATATTTAAACAGTAGAGAATAATTCAATTAAGACAATAAAAAATAATCAGTTTACGTCTCTCTATAGTGGGTGAAAACACCTTATGTCTGTTTTGCGTTTTTTACGCAAATGATATCTGTGAAAGAGTGGTTGATACGGTCTGCTCTAACAGTAGTTCCAGCAACTTTGGCCAATCTGGTGTTTGAAGGAGACTGAACCACTAGTAATGTTCTAACTCTGAACCATTCCTCATCAATGACAGTGGAAGTGACTCAGATCATCGTGTTATTGTGTGGGCCACCGATATCTGCCTTCGGAACATTGGAGCTGCATCCTTGTGATGGACATTCGGGACAGCACTTAGTTCGCATCCCACTTGCCAATTTGTGTATATGTTTACCTGTTAGGAAAATTACAGGACCTATATGAGATGTTACAGGAGATATTTGACAAATGTTTTAGACTTGTCGTTACAACTGATCCATGTGAAATTATCATGGGCTTTGAAGATTCCATGAGAAAGGCACTCCTGAACGTCATTGGACCCCATATGAACATTCGTAGATGCTGCCATCACTTCACCAAAGGTATCTGGTTTCTCATACAGACCCTTGGATTAACACAACAGCAAAAAGAAAATTACATTATTCGATTGTTCTGTGGAATGATAGACGGTCTTGCCTTTCTTCCCATAGATAAGGTTGTAGAGAGCATGACCTACCATCGTAAGTAGACACCTCATGATGATGATAAAATTGAGGTATTACTGAACTGTGTTGACACTAATTATGTGTCTGGGTCACTGAGTTGTGCTCAGCCTCTTCTGCAACTCTAGCTGAACAACTGCCACCAGTCCTGATACGTCGCCGCCCTGCTAATGTCCTCCATCTGATTTTCAAATGGGGATGTTGTCCGGGAGGAGAGCAAATGTCTGGCGGCAAATGCCAGCAATTCTAAAAGTCTATTATATATTGTGCAGCTGGCATACATGATATCAAAAGTTTAATGCAAGTAGTGTAATTGTAACATAATATGTCGAAAATGAACTGTATATAGCATAGTTACAACATAAGATGTCAGAGATGCATTGCATATACTACAGTTTTTATATATGATGCCAAAAACATAATTTTTTTAGTGAAGCTACTACATATGGTGTTAAAAGTTTGATATAGTATAAAATGCAATTACAATATATGATATCGAAAGCTTACTGCATATAGTGCAGTTACTGTACATGATGTCGTAAGAACTAATGACTAATAGGAAAATTAAAAAAAAAAAAAGTAGTGATTCTAACACGTGTTGTATATTGATAGATCTCATCTAATAGCTCATCAATTTCCATTAACTGAAAAATCTAAAGAACACAAACCTATCTACAAATGAAATATCCAAGCTTAAACCCTCAGGAATATATCAGGTTTTCATTGAACTCCATGATGTAACATTTTATCGATGAAGTTGTGTGACGATATGTACTTTCAGGTATAAAATCTTTATTGTATCGTCACTTACGCCAAATCAATCCACATGAAAGAATTAAGTGACAACTACTTGCACGTTCGAATTGATGATAACATATCACAAGCGTAGATTACGGCATAACCTTAACAAGTGTGCTAAGACTATGTTTGATTTCTGCCTTTTAACATATATTTTCATCAAGTAATTATAGGTTCAAATTATTTTATCAAATAATTACAAGTACATACTATTTTTTCAAGTAGTTACAAATACATATATCCTCATTAAGTAATTATAATTATAGCTACTTGTTAAATGTGAAGAGGCAGATTTTATAATGAAAATGCAAACGTCATTTTCCGGATATACGGATTGTATATAACTACGGATTAATACACCGTTTATCATCATATTATATTATAGTATATTATAAAATTTATCATTTTCAAAATGGAGTATTTTATTTATTTTCTAGCAGTTTTCTCTACTTATATTTTAAACGGTAAGTTTTCAGCCTTAGTTTTTGTAAAATAAAAAACTTTTTATATCGTATCATATAGATATGATGCGGCCTCATATCTTAATTTGGAGTTGTATTTTATTTAAAACTATATCATCCTTTACAAGCCTTTGCGTAAGTTTAGTCAAGAAAGAATAAATTATGACACAATTCTCTCAAAAAATCCCATACTCTTTGTGGGATTAGGTATATTTCCTTTTGCGATATCAACATAAAGCGACTGTGAAACTAAAATTTCAGAATAAATGAAAAAATTTTATTAAATACACTCATATGAGAACCCTTCGAATCATTCTAACCTGTAAAGGAACTAAATCTTTCTCTACTAGCAGTCTCGGAAGCCTATACTGGTGTTATTAAAGTATCGCTTAATCCTGCTCTCATTTTTGATATTTTTGGAGATGTTTTGGTCCTATAGTATTAGGATCTTAAAAGCTGTAATCGATAGAAATATGAGACTTATAAGCTTAAATTCATTTGAGTTAAGTGTATGGTTATTGTGGAACAAGCTATTCAATACTGTCAAGTGTGAAATTAAACCGATATACTGTCAAAGTATAATTTGTGAAGTTTTTATAAGTTTTTATTGCCTTATTACCTTCTCATAATGAAATTTGTTCATACACGATTTGAAGAAAGATAAAAGTTAACAGAAGTTTAATCATAGTTTTAAAAGTGAAAACAGAGTGTTATCAGTTTTTCCTTTTATGTTTCCACTTTAACTCCTGTATAATTTATCGTATCATATAATGATCTATGGAAATTAAACCGAAATACAAGAGATAAAAGATACCCTTTTCATTAAGTTTTTAATCGTCGTAATTAGATTGTATAAGATTTTAATGCGTTGATATAATAAAGCTTTTTGCTAGCAAACAACCGATGAACTAATATACAACTGATACAAAAATTACAAAAAGTGTCCCGGGGTTGAGAATTCTCACAACGAATTTGGGTCCATTTCCGTGCAAATTGGGGAAGAAAAATTTACCACAGATTATATCATTATTCATAAATTGATTTCTTCTTATACCGCAAAGGGTTTGCAAAAGATTCAAAAAATGGTTTAAGACAGATTTAAATTAGGACTTCTTGATATATAGAGTTTTTATAAATCTGGACAAATTTAAAATCACACATAAAAAATGTCAATTTTTTTTTCATTTTTAGATATATATTCATTACCAACCCACGGAACAAATGGTGGCACTTCAGTTTGGTATAATGGTATGTAGAGTTTAAATTGTTAACTGTAATTTTCAAATCTGGGGAACGCTCTTAAATTTATGTTGAGGTATATTTTTTTTTCTGGTAGCTTGAGCTCAAAAGTTTTAAATATTATTTTATTTTTGTTTGCGAATTGTCAATTGCTATTAAAATTTGGTTATATTTCAAGCTTAGTTTTGTTATAAACTAGGTATTTAAAAAGACATTTTGTTAGAATGTTTTAAATTAACTTATAATTTTAGCTAAACACGTTTTACCAACTCAAGGAAAATATTTCGCTCCTTCAGTCTTGAATAAAGGTTAGTACAGTTAACATCCTTGAACTGACTTTGGTAGTCATAGTAATATTTTCTTTTTTCATAATATGAATCTTTTCATAATCCATCTTTTTTTCCTTATAAAAAAAGAAATAATAATAATAATAATAGCGATAAAGAAACGTGTTGTATAATGTTCAGTAGAATTTTCAGATGATTAAATAAATTTCAACAACTCATGTCTTTGCTTGATCGATGGCCTTTAGTCCTGTCAAACTGTGGTTTTACCTTTAAGAAATTATGGTATGAACTGATTTACGGTTTTTACAATCTCCACCCATCTAAAATATGCCTAGAAAAAAATTGGAGAAAATTCTATCAAAGCAATTTTTTTTTATTTCAATTTCAAAAAAGGGCCTAATTGGTCTGAAATTCAAAAATTCCAGGATACAATTCTTTAATAAATTTAACAAATTTTTTGAATAACAACTGCTTTCTGTCATATAACTTTTAATTTACACACGAGATCATTATACCAATAGATAAATGAGCTCACAAAAAATATTGATTATCAAGCAACTATTTTGAAGACCAGAACTTTGCAGACGATATACTAAGTTAACAGGAAATTTTTTCAATCATCGAATAATTATATTCGTAACTTTTGTCATTCTTTGAGCTGAAAATTTTATGCATATTAGTTTTAAAAGAACTAAGGCTCATATAGAAGTATCATTTTCAGGACCAGATGGGTAGCTTTATCTAAACAAGGAAAATTAGAAAAAAGCGAAAAAAAAACTTTTGTATACATGTATATATTTATATATATATATATA
>JAUZNK010010193.1:0-23967 GCA_035046665.1 Euphysa ruthae
ATGTATGTATGTCTGTATATGTATGTGTGTGTATGTGTATGTCTGTGTGTGTATGTAGGTATGTATGTATGTATGTATGTATGTAATGTGTGCATGCTTGCATATGTAGGTAGGTATGTATGTATGACAGATTTATGTTTCAATCATTAGCCTCTGTAAATGTTTTTCGTGAACGCTGATTGTGTTTTCAAAGAGAAGTAATCTTTTAAAATTATTTTCAAAGTTATTGTGGGTTAAACGTAAGGCTTGTTTTTGAATAAGATGAATAATCTTGTTTATATAAAATATCCAATATATCTTTTACACCAATATTAAAAGAGACTGGTGAGGTTTTCATTTCCAAGAACATTATTTGAAAATTTTTAGGGTTTGTTGCCATTGAGTTATTTTTAAACCACTCCTGAATTCTGGTAAGGTCATTAGATAGACTGGACCAAACTTTATCAAAGGTTAAATCGCAAGCAGAAAGAGCATTATCGTCTCCAAAGTTACAAATATCGGAATTTATTGCAAATAATAACATCATTTATAAGTATATTAAAAAGAAGTGGGCATAAAGTAGAGCCTTGCGGAACATCTAGTGTGATGCTCAACAACGCACTAAGTGTCGAACCTAATTTAACATTTTGTTTCCTTGATTGGAGGTTGGTTTTTAGGTTTTTTATAATCCGCAAACTTTTTCGAGAAACCGTTTGCTGCGAGTTTAGCTAGCAGAAGATTAGGTGGAATGCTGTCATAAACTTTGGACAAGTCCATTAAAATGATCCCTATAATACCTTTCTTATCCAGACAATTTTACCACTTATTAGTAAGGTAAAATAAAGAGTTTTGGGTGGAAAAGTATGCGAATTCCACAGAGAAGTGGAGAGAATTTATCACTAAAGAAATGGGCTATTTGTAAAAATACGTTTTTCTGTCTTTGAATAAGGTTAACAACACAATTACAATGGATTCTATAAGCTTTTAAATGGCATGGTTTGCCAGACCTTTTTACACGATTCTTTAATTGACCTCATTTCACTAGCTCTTTCCTAACAATTTTCAAAACTAAATGTTCATTGTTTTCCCTTATAATCTTATTTTTGACGGAAGCGTATTTATCTAAAAATTTTTTTTAAATCGTAGTAAAGTATATCGTTAAACGTCTGACTAGAAGTATAAAAATAATAACTAAATTCTAAATAAAAATTTTTCACATAAATATTTTTAAAATTTCTGTGTGTGACTATACTTGGAGGCATTGTGAGTTTAGATATTTTATAGACAGAGTTATGTTAGCTTATTGGAACAAAAAAATTTTTTTTTGATGACTGTTTTTGTGCAAATCTTCAAAAATTGAGTCTCACTTAATTCAAGTGTTAACAAACTTTTGATGTTCTAGAAAAATCAGAAAAATTTCTTTAAGTTGTGCTTATTTTTTTTTTAGACTCGGAAGAAAGCATTGAAATTTTCGAAATCAGGTATCCATAATTGGGGTTTGTTTGCATGCGAACCGATAAACGCAGACGAAATGGTGTGTGAATATGTGGGTACAATGGTCCGGTCAATTGTTGCTGAACTTCGAGAGAGGAGGTTAGTTTTATGATATTCGCATCTAATATTTTTCCAAAATTGTATGTGGATTTCCATAAAGGTTAATGTTAAGTTTTAATCTCACAGAAATTTTTCAACAGATTCCGAATTTACACCAAAATCATAGAAATGTTTTACATGTGCGTCCAGCTTCCTAATAATGATTAAATTGTAATTCTGCTAAAAAAACACCCAAAACCCAACAACCAAACACCAAACTTCACTAGATTGACCACTGAGTGAAGCAAATGTGAGAATTTTCAGATTCCATGCCCATTAGCTAACTTAGATTATGTTAATTTGCAACAATGAAGTTTAATATTTAAGTTTGATATTAATAAATTGGAGTTACAATAGTTTACTAGAGTTATGATAATTCGATATTTGGAGTTACAAAAAATTACATTATCACTTTTGTTGTAAAAATGGAGTTATAAGACAGTATTAATAATTGTTAGATACAACACTAACATTATTTCGGAAATCTTGAATAATCCAAACTATATAAAAAATTCTAATATCAACTGTAGTTGTTATTCATTAAAGAATAACTGAAATCATTTCATGTCTTATTATCTTAATCCTTAACAGGAAGATTTATATTTAAGGTGTACATAGTATTTGTTTATTTTATATTTCTCTTCGCTTATAGGCATCTTAATTCTAAGCTTTGCTCAAAGTCCAAAGGCGGGCTTGACGCTTAAATTTTTTCTTTTTTTCAGAAGGCTGCTATTTATCTCTATAAATCATAAATAAAAGCTTAACATCCATGTTTTGGATTAATGAGCTGCTAAAACCATTTAGCCCAATCATTCTGTGAAAAAGTGAACTTTGTCTGCTTTCTTTTTGGTGTGATCTTTGATCATGACAGTTGCTACAAAATGTTGCTTCTGACCTAGACAAAAATAATTCAGGTCTCTTACATAAGTCAAATAAAACAGTTGATTTCAATTGCCATTCTATTCTTCTTATCTTTATTCAACAGGTGTGTGCATTATCGTCTATTTTATCGTTAATAACGAAGTTGTAACAAGATATTTTTTGTTAAATTGTTGAGCAGCTTTTCATTTTGAGTAGCTTTCCATTGATCAATTTTAGTTTTTACGAAATGCGTACATCTGAATCCTTTAGAAATTTGGCTTTTACTCCGTTAGCATTTTCAAACATGTTGACACTTTTATCATTCTTCAGCTCCTGAAAATTTAATTTGCACATTATGATTTTTTTTTTTTTTCGATTGGTATTAATCCAGAATAATCTAACGATAAACATTGTTGGCGTGTCTTTTTCTTTCTTTTGAGAAAGAGCAAATTGAATTTTGATACGTAAACATTGTTGTGAAATTAGTATGATTTGGCAATAAAACATACCTATATTTGTAAAGCAGATTCATTATCGGCAGGTTGGAGCTTAAACAATAATTTAATTTTTAATTTAATAAATAATCTCTTCTACAGTGATGTCATACCATCACAGGAAATCTTTTAATTTGATCTATTGTTACTTCTCTTCCCATAGATTTATTTTATGTGTCCTGTTCCCTAAGGGCATTTGTCAAGAAATCTATCCTTAACACTTTATGGAATTTCAATTTGTTTTGTTTCATATCTTTTTCGTCAGCTTACTTATTTTTCCATGATGAAGACTCATCTCAAAATATGTTTGACTTAAATCACCTAACCTAGTTAGAGTAATTTTTTAAAACGGCAACATCAGTTCTATTTGTAATTAAAAAAATAGGACTGTACAAAGTCAAGTAAATATTCAGGCTTTGTTAGAAAGATATTGGAATATAAAAAAAAAAATGAAAATAAAGACACTCCCCCCTTGCACCCAAATGTTTTTTTGATTTTGTCAAAAAATTTGATTAAAAAAAAAAAAAAATTGAATTTTGAAGGCTTCATTTTTAAGGTAGCAAGCTTAAATTGCATAAACAAACAAGTCTATAAACCAAATCTTAATGAAGGTTAAGAGTTGTATTTTTGGGAAAATAGACAGTCATGGAGAAAATAAAGTAAAAATATCGTTAGATATTAAATCCTATCATAACATTAAAACATTTCACTAACGTAATTAACATCACTCAAAGCTTTATCTTTATTTTAGCCATGGTTGTAAACAGCCACCCCCTGTTGTTGTTTTTTTATATAATTTTTGCTGCTGATACACTTAAAAATAGTCAAGTGACAGCTTTATCTGTTATTTAAACAAAAAGGTATTGTCCAATCTGTTATTTAATCAAAAAGTATAGTCTATTCGTTTAGTTTTGCTTTAGAAATAATTTGCTGCTATCACGCCTAATTAAAACTGCATGATTTAAAACAATATATCTGATCGAGTATATACACTTGATCTAACTTTTCTTTTTTTTTTTTGCAACATTGCTAACCAGTACTTGTTCTGTACCATCAGGTTTGAGTAGCTTATCCCTTAAAAATTATCTTTCTGAATTTCTCAAGATATAAATTACCTTTATTTCTTGATTGGTTTTAAGGTTTAGCATCTCTTAAGAAGATAATTTTTTTCATATTTCTCATAATTAAAAAATTTGTTGTGACTCTTGACTCTTGAATCTTGTTCACGACTCCTTTCATTGTATTTATGTATTCTGATGATAAATTTGCTTGGTGTATTATATTGCTTTCTAAGTATTCCTGATTCAAATGAAAATTTTCTGTTACAGAAATTGCATCATATTTCTTTCTTGTTCTATTTCTTTTGCATAGCGCATGTTATTTTTGTTAATGACGGCTTTCAGATCTGTCATGCAACAACAACTAGCTGTTGCAGTTAAATAATTTTTAGAGCTTTTAGAGAGAGGAGAAATTTATATGAGAACGAAAGAATATATCACGTCGTATCACGATAGTTTGTAGGCTGTTGCTATGTGGTGGCTTATAGCAGATTATCTTTTTTCTCATTAATTTTTTTCTTGATTTCGGTGAATTTGTGATCCTAGCTTAATTTTTTAAGGGCCTCTTTGTGTGGAATAAATAGCTTGTTCGAATATATCTTTGTTGCATGATAGTTTCAATGTTATAAAACTTATCGATAATGGTGGCTGTTTGAATATGTTGGATGGGTAGTTTAATTAATTGTTTGTTTGTGCTATCATCTTCGGGTTTATGGTTAGGTTAAATATGATATTTACTGTAATAAGAATGAAACTTTTTTCTAAAACAGGTTAGTGATTTTTAAATAAATACCAGGCTAATATAATAGAGGTTTGTAAATTTTTTGTGGCATCTCTAGGTTGATTTTCATGCAGATCCCCAGTCTGGACGCCCAAAATCTGCTGCTCAGACTTATTAAGTTAAAAAAATTCACAATTTGCTTCTTGAAACAAAATAGCAAGTGTGCATGTAAATTGTCATGAATTTGCTTCCATAAACTGATATTTATATCACCAATATTAGGAAAGTCAAAAAGTATTTTGTAAGTGTGAAGTGAGTGCTTTTGGCTAAAATGACCATCATTTTTGAGTTAATGTGGTGGAGCAGCGAAGAACCTTATTTTGTTCCTGATGATGGTTGTAGTCTTGGAAAATTCAGACTTTGTATAGGGACATTTTGCTACAGATGTTATAATACATGTTTTCTTTTTACTAGGTATGAAAAGCAGGGCATGGGAAGTAGTTACTTGTTTCGTTTGGATACAGAAAGTGTTATAGACGCCACAAAGGCTGGGTGCAATGCAAGGTTTATCAATCATTGCTGTGATGTAAGTGTTTGATAATCGTCAGGCTCATATAGACGAAAAAAATCTAAATCCCTAGGTTTCATCTTGATTTTAAAATTCTAATATATAATATATATATATTATATATGTATATAATATATATATATATATATTTTTACCAAGCAGTTAAAAATATGGATACACCGCCTTTATCGCACTCAATATTTTGGTTAAAAACCTTACAGACTCAGAACTTAGAAATTAAAAAAAGTTTTTCTCTGCTAGATCTAAGCGATGAAAGTGACAAATCCGTACTCACTTAGGATTGTCATAAGTTTAGTGATTTTGGTCTAGAAAATCACTTTTACACCATGCGTCAAATATGCCTTTGTGCTAAAATTGATAAAAGTCTCAAATAGTATGACCATGATTGTAGGTAGTTAATTGATTCCCAAGAATTTCATTTACACGTATTGTTGATTTTATATAAACGTGCGTTTTTAATGAATCTGATATTTGAAATTCGTTGTTTTAGCCTAACTGCTACGCCAAGGTGATTCTTGTAGAGGGTGCTAAAAAGATCGTAATCTATTCACGTCGACCAATCAAACTTGGTGAAGAAATAACTTACGACTATAAATTTCCAATTGAAGACGATAAAATACCGTGTTTATGCGGTGCCGCTCTGTGTCGTGGAACGCTCAATTAAAGATCATATTGTTTTTCGATGTTTATTATCGGTTTATTCTTTTTTTTTTTTTTTATTGAATGTTATTTTGTTTTAAATGTTTCTCTTTTCCTTAAGTTTAGAGGTATCGCTCCAATATGCTTTATCCTTTCTACTGGTCATAGCACTGCTAAATAGGGTTTATTTTCATACCGTTCTCTGCGCAATGTGTCTTGTTTAGAGCGTGAAATCATAATGCGAAGGCGGTATCTTCAAAGGGTAACAAGCTTTACTCCCAAAATTTTCGTTCGAGTTCACGTCATAGCTTACTTAAATTAGTAGGCCATGATGGTTCAGTTAACACAAATTTAATTCATATTTTTAAAAAGGCATTGAAATTGATATATAATTTAAGGTCACTTGTTTGCGCTTATAATTATGAAATGATGTCATGGAAGTGACGTATCCTTTATTTTGATGGTAAATTATTATTTTTAGCTATAGCTACTAAGAAGTTTTATGTAAATAATCTTGCTACTTCAGTAAAACGAGAATTTACTGTTTTTAATAAATAATTATTACAAAATATATTGCATTTTATGATTTTAACACCCTTAAGAAAATTTTATCGCATCATGTATAAATCTTGGCGCATTGTGTATTCTACCAACTGAAATTAAACCGTTAGCAATTATAATTAACGATTATTACTAATTAACGATTATTACTAATTAACGATTATTACTAATTTCATTTTGATCGAGGATAACGTGAGTTTTTTTATGGAAGTATTTAGAATTGTAATTTTAAAATATTTAAGAAGAAAAATCAAATAACTTCAAAAAAACAAAAAAAAAATAAGTTCAATTTTTTTTTAAATTAATATTTTGTGGACCTGTTTATTTATTATCATGGTTCTATTTTCGCTCACTGGAAGTTCAGAAACTTCTTCGGATTTCAGGCAAACAAGCAAATTTTTTACCTCGCGAAACACAGCTTTTCATTTTAATATTTTGTCCATTATTTTACGGGATGTAAAATGTTATTTAGATATAAAGTTATCCGCCAAATATTTTAGAAAAGCTGTGAAAATGTTTGACATTTAAGTATTAGAATAGAGTAATTTAAAAATAGTGTAACGCCCAAATTTCTTTAGTTAAGGGTAATTTTTTTTTTTTTTTTTTTTTTTGAGTTTCTAGGTTTTATACAGGTAGTAAATGTAATTTTCAACACAATGTTTAGGTAAACTGGTTTTCTCAAAATAGCCGTTCGTAGTTTTTGGTTGAGCGAAACGGGATATAGTAGCTTAACATAAGGAAAACATCACGTCGAAATTCATTTCACCAAGTTGAATTTCCAAAAATCCATGGATGAATGAAGATCTTATCGTTCAGTAATATTTTAAATTTAATTAGTGTTATTGTGTTTTATATGTGACAGCTAGAATTAAATGTATTTTTACCCAACGTTAAATAAAGCTGACTTGTTTACTATGGATGTGGAAAGCGCGATAGGAAAGTCCTGGTTCGCGCCTCGACTTTAAGCCTGGGATTCATTTCAATGTCACTTAATGGACTTTTATTAAGAAACAACCGAAAGATTGCGAAGTGTATTTGTTAATTATATCAAAAGGCTGTACAAAGTATATACAAGCACTAGAGGTTACAGCTGTAAGTTTAAGGTGATCCAACTCTTACGAATAACCCGCTTAGTTGATTTGTCATTTATAAACAATCTTATTAGCGCCACAGTCTAGTTTGCCTCGCACCCTTTGAGTCTTATGTTGTTCGTGGAGTAGAAGCATTTATACCAGCAAGGAAATTGCCGATTGTTCTACTAGAGGGAATTCGCCATCTGATATCAACTTGAGTGAGAATGCAAATGTTGACACCACTTTCTCAGGTGAGGGTTCGTGGCAAAAGCGTGGATTTTCGTCACTTAATGGTTTTGTTACTTTCAAACGATACCGGAAAGTGTCTTGACTTCGAAGTCAAGAGTAAAGTATGTTATAAATGTCAAGTGTGGGACTATAGACGGGATACCGATGAATATGCTGAGTTTATTGATCAACCATAAATCGATAAGTGCTTTTCACGATCCGAATATGACCGAAATCTACGTTACGCGTATTATATTGGTGACTGTGATAAAAAAATCTTACAGTGAAAGCGTGAAATACAACCCGTATAGTTGTGAAAAAGCTAGCGTGTTTGTCGCATACAAAAACCTAGTCGGGTGGTTGCTTGCGAAAATTGAAAATAAGGAATAAAACCAAATTAGCTGACGGTAAATCATTGGACGGTTTCAGGCGACTTACTGAAAAAGAGATAAACTCCAAAATTATGTTGGTATTGCAGTGCGCCAATGCACAGGCTAAGCGGTTTACCAGTTAAAGAAAGCTATTTGGGCTGGCCTTTTCCATTGCTCAGAAGCAACAACCTAGAAGTTCGCCGTCAAATGTGGCCGCGATAGGCAGGGCGAACTGTTGCTTTAAGATATGTGATTAAACCTATATTTCTCAGCTCAAGTAACAATGATCAAATGTCTATATGGCAAAACGCAGAAAAACAATGATTCGCTAAATGGAGTTATTTGAAGGCGATGTCCCTAGGAAGTGCTTAATTCTCGCGGGATTTTGGAAATATGTGTTTCGTCAGCAGTTTTAATGGTGGTTTAACTGGCATGATCCCTGTCTTTGAAAAATATTTATAATTAGTCCAGGCAAATTCACAAACAAACTCCGGAGGTGAAAGCGAAACAAAAACAAAGGCGCGCGCTGCAGAAAGGATTTGCTGATGTAAATGAAAAGAAAAAAAAGAAAGTGATTTATGTAACTGGCTTATTTATTTGTTTATATTATATATTTTATAAAGGATAGCAATCTATATTTTCAGGAAAAATGCTTACCTATTTCTTATGTAACAAAAAATGCTGTGTTGAAGTTATATTGGATTTGATTGATTATCGTCTTAATTAAGCTATAACTTTACCTAAATTTCTTATAACTGTCCATATTTTACTATTTTGAAGAATAACTCTTATTATAAGATATAACAATAAGGTTTTCAACTACGTAATTTTGATTTTATAAATAAAATGAAAAAAAAAAACCCCATTTTTAAATTTTAATGGCTTTTTTCAAAATAGTGAGTGTTTTTGAGAACGCTGCAATATATAACTTGTTGAGTTTTTGAGCTATGACCCTGAAATCTTTCACAAATACTCTACGCTGTATATACCACTTGCCGAATTAAGTTTTTAAAATTTTAGTTTTCTAAATATTGGAACGGAAATTTTCAAATTTTGGTTCAAAAATAGGCGCCATTTTTAATTTTGGTGTAGAACAGGCGTATTTGACACGAAAAGTGACCTAAAAATTTGAATTTTTTTTTTTTTTTGATTTAGTGAAAAACGATTTAATATTGTAGGACTAAATTTAGTTTTGCCATCCGAAAAACAAAGAATTTGGTTCTAATGGTAAACTACCACCTTAAAGAAATAATAGGCTCTCATATCACCATAACATGAAAATTTTTTGACGTATAACAAATAACAACAAATAGTATTCTACGCATTTGCATAGCACATAAATTTAAGCTTATCCTAGAACAGTGATAGATACCTATCTACGTTCAATTTCATGCTTAATTCGTTCAAAATTATCCAGTTGGAGAAAAACTTTTTTTGATGATTCTCTAACTTATTAAAAGAGTTATGGGCTTATGGTGTAGACCTTCAAAAGTTTTGAGAAAATTCTCAGGAGCAAATTTAAAGCATAGCTTTACCGGTGGACTGAGAAACATGGGTATTTAAAGAAATCCGCCAGCAAGTCGAAAAAGTCAAGGGTGCGGTGAGCAATTCTGCAAAATAGGTATAGATAAATACGATAAATTTTGAGAATTACCACGGTTTTTTTTATTCTGAAAAGAAGAAAAAAAGGCTTTCACAAATGCAAGGGGAAGAGTAAGAAAAAAATATATTTTGTATATCCTAAGCACTTCAACTAGTGAGAATTACAGTCGAAAGTTTTACACGCTTTCAGCAGGTATTCTACTACCTAATTTTGATATTCCTTTAATAGAGAAGGATTAGCTACCCATGGAATATCATGTAAATCAATATTACCCCCTGAAATGATAACACCAATATCTTTCATATCTGATGGTAGATTGCGAAATTTATTGGATAAAACAGCTGCCAGCGCTACACTTCCAGACGGTTCAGAAACTAGTTTCATTCGTTCCCAAATTAAAAACATTGCTCGAGCAATTTCCTCTTCTGACACAGTTATGACGTCATCAACATATTTTTGTATGATGGACCACGTGTGTTTCCCAACACTCAAACGAAGTCCGTCAGCTATTGTCTTAGGGTACTCTAAAATATGATTATAAATAAAATCAGCTAAAACAAGCGCTTTAGTGACTGATGGAAAATCGGAAAAATTGGAACTATATTTGCGAAACTTTATTAATTTAGGGTATGTTTTCAAATGTTTTCTTTAAACCATAAAATACTATGTATTATTTTCATATTTTATTCAATACCATGGGGGCCATTTAAACGATTTTTAACAAATTTTTAAATGATTTAAAATAATCTTTAGAATTGTGAAATTACCGTATATGTTAACTATATTATATATTTTGAGTATCCAAAAGTGCTGCTTCAGCATGTCAAACAACAACATTCTGTGTGTTAAAGTAGGAATAATGTCATAAATAAACGGTGAGTGCACTCTGATCAAAAGAAATTTTAAATTATTCATTTCAGACGACAAAATATCCATAAAAATAAACAGCAGAAGTTATAAGGAGCCCTTTTGGAAAAGATTTTCTCAAGCTTTTTTGCATTTGTTGTCTTCATGCGATTTTCAATATTAATTCTTACTATAACTGATGGAGAACTTTGGAGAGTTTTTAAAATTTTTTCTCTATAAAAGTTTGGCTCTAACTTATACCGAGAATAGGTGAATAAAATAAAATTTTAAAATTTTGTAAAATGATAGAGCAGAAAAAACATTCATGTAGGAAATAAAAGGCAACAGCCTGAAAGTAAGAAAGCGAGCAAATAAGCGAGCAAAGCAGGTAAAGCATGTTAAGCATTTTGAGCAGGTAAAACAGGTAAAGCAAAGAAAGCAGATAAAGCATGTTAATGTAAAGCAAGTAAGTAGGTAAGTAAACAAGCAAGCCAGTTATGTAAAACTCCAATTTGAGCTTACAGTAAAGAAATTCATTGGACTCTAAGGGGGACCGAGCTTGCATTCCAGTGCCAGAAACCAAAATCTTGACGACTCAGGCAGACAAACAATGTGCTCATTAATACATATTGTTCTAAAATCTAACTATTATTTTATTTATAGACTTGAATTGATAGAAAGTTAGCAAATCAACATTTCTTATGATTCCTGCACAAATCAGTCAAAAACTTTGATTTTGAAAAGTAAGACAGATGTATTGTTTATTGACTGTAGTTATGTTATATGAGTAAATATATTCAACTGAATTTTTTTTATAAATAGTGATACATCTAATACCTAGAGGTGGCTCATGTAAAAACTTATCAAACATTCAATGGTAGAATTATTGACGTCATTGGAAAAAGGAATAACCTAAAAGATGCCAAATAAAAATCTAAAATTATTAGTATTTCATACAAGGTACCTGTTAAAACGATTCTTTTATTTTGAACAAAAGATCGTGCAATATCGTCAGCAAGTTCTGGTTCAGCGGCATAAACCTTTATGTTTGGGTTTGTGAGTTTACATGCAACGGCAACACCAGCTAATAGCCCACCCGTTGCACAGCATAAAACAACAGCATCCAAATGTGCAATCTAAAATAATTGAGAAATTAAGAATGATGTCCATGATAGTATTGTAAATGTTTTATTTTTAACCTAAATGAGGATAGTACGTAGACAATAACACAACCAAAATTTTTATTGAACAAAACAAGCTTCAAAATGCAAAACTATTTTTGGATTTATATTTGGAACGCTTACACATAGGAAAAAGTTTGTGACTAACCTTAGCTAAAAATTAGCTTTACTAAAAGTTTTTTTTTTTTTTTTTAACTTGTTTAAATTTGTTTATAAAGATTGAACAAGCTGTCATAGCCAGATCCGTATTTTTTAAGAAGGCCACAATAATTCTCATCTTCTTTACATCTATTTATTTTGCAAATCATTGATTTCAGTGAGATTCGATTATAAAACTCTAAATTTATTTACTTACAAATTCTTCATTTTCTACTATTTTTGTTTTAACATTCTTTGCTGGTAATCAATTTTCGCATAACGGAAAATAAAAACCCTGCCTTTCTCACCATACTATTGATGCAGTATATCTTGAAGGCTCTGATATGAGTTGAAGTTGTGAGTATTTTGGTTTAATATGTTAATTGAGTTGTTTTTTGAGAGTGTATTTAATGTTTGACTTTTTTTAAATTTGATGCAACATTTGGTATGAAGAAGGCTATGTACCAACTTTTTATGTTTTTCTTCCAAGTTTTATCTGTTATTCTTTACGAATCTTCAGCTTTTTATTTATTTACAGCTGAGTGTAATTTCGCTATACTTTTTCTTTGAAATGCTTGAAAATGCGTTGCTTGTTTGGTTGCGGGCTTATTTGCGTTAGTTAGAATGTGAAGTAGACTAAGTTGGACTTGTTAATTTCCAAATAGTCACTTTAATTTAAGGGGTGAACTCCCTCCTTGAAAGTTTTAACAGCACAATAGGGGATCGGCTCCCAAAAGTTCAATATATATCGCTACCTGTTATGAAATTTGGTGTGTATAATGCTGTCGTTAATTTTAATATCTGACGCAAGACGTCAATATTAATATATGAAATGCTGGGTGTGATACCAGGGGTATACACATTGCAAGGTTATCGTGACATAAATACGAAACGCATTAGATTATCTCAGTATCGTGCTATTAAAACAAATAAGTGCCTACGACAACTTCTTCAATCAAAGAAGCCTAAAAAATCTGATAGATTCCTTGAAAATGAGCCAGAATCTTGTTTTAAAGATATTTTAAATCGGTATGCCTCCCCAAAAATCTTCAAAACATTTAAAAAAATTTTTTTGTATTTCAGACTATACTGAATCCAACTAAAGCATTACTTTTTATAAATTTATACTCCACAGGCATAAATCTTGCAACTTACTGACTGTAGTATTTATTAGTTTACCTTAGCAACGCCATTCACAGCGAGTTTATAATCCCAAAACCTTTGTTCTTATGCCAAAACTAATAAAATTTTTTACAAGCTAGTGTACTGAATAAGTAAGTCAACTAGAATAATATAATCGAGACCGTGAACACAGTGAATACCGTGAACAGTTTTATTTGAAGAGCAGAGAGTTGAAATTTAAAAAGAATTTTTTGTAGTTGCTCTTGTGTCATAAGCCTTAGTTACGGGGAAATTTGAGTTAAAAACGAACATTTCACCATAGCAAAAGATTTTTTAAAAAGAAAGCTGATGTTATGGATGTAAATAATGAATTAAATGACACTGTAAATAATGTGAATACTTCATGTTCCAATAACCAATATGACCAACTTTGATATTTCTTTATCCTCTGATTCCTTAAAATAAGTATGACATTACTCTTAACAAACGTAAATTTATTACTGAATACAGATTAGTTGATATGGAGGTTCCTTTTAATGTATTTTCTACCCTTCTTTGTTCGGAGTGCCACCGACCTGCCATGAAACTATCAGATAATCTAAGCTAATCGTTCTTGTGGTCATTTTATAGACTTTCATACATCCAGACCAACAGGAAAAGGATTTGATGTAAACAGACGAATGACTTATATAATGAGAGTCTTAGGGCATGGTTATGTTGGTCTGGAAAAATATGCAGCTTTAATATACCAACACCAATGACCAAAAAAAAACTATAATAGAATAGTTGATAAGTTAGCATCTGTTGTGAAAGAAGTAGCCTACAAATCAATTGCTGATGTTTTTGATGAAATTAAACAGTTAAAAGGTGGTTGGGATGGTGATATAATTGACATTTTTTGTGATGGTAGTTGTCAACACCGTGGATTTTCTTCAAAAAATAGTGTCGTAACCATAATTTCTCTTGACACTGGTAAAAAAATGTACGTTGAAATAATGAACAGAACGTTTTGTTAAGGAAAAGCTGGAAAAAAAAACTAATCCTTTTTCATATGCAAATTGGAAAAGCTCATATATGTAAATTTAATTACACTGAATCTGTTCCTGGTATGGAATTGGAGGGAAGAGCAAAACGAATTTTCAGTCGTTCCATTGAAAAGTAAAACTTGGAATACAGTTAGTTTTTGGGAGACAATAAAGTTATTCAAATGTAAAAGGAAAGAAAAAAGTGAAATTTGCTGTTCTTGCTAGCCTCTTTCATGTTGCCTCGTCTAAAGGTAATAATTACCCACAATTGCCTATTGGAAAAGACACATGGTCCAAATGTAAATTGGACAAGTTGAACGGCACTAAGCTTTATAAACCAGGACCAGGTTTAGCGATGAATTTTTTTTTAATGCTGAAAAAAAAAAAAAATATTTAGAACTTAGTACTGACACATGCTTGGAGAAGTTTTGGAGTTTGGTGTTAACGATGTGGTCAGCGATTTTAACATGGGTCGTAAAGTCAGTATTTGACTTTCGAAAAATTGGAAATGATTCTTGGGTACTATACCTTGGAGGGTTGAACCAAGTTTAATGAAAAACGAAAATTTTTATCAAAATATAAGAACACAGAGAAAAATAAGTTGCAGCGAAAATGATTGCGTGGCAGAAAATACAAAACAGGAAAGTCAAGAGCATATGAACTTAGTTTTTTTTATTGCTCACCATAAAAGTGTGCATTTTGCTAAATTCTATGCAAATTAATATATCTATTAATGATTAGAAATATTTTTAAATACATTTTTTTGTTTTTTTATCATTTTATATGTTTTTACGCCTGCTGACAAAGTTATCTCATGAACCATCAGATATATTGCTATGAAAATTTCAGCATTTCATCATCATTTGTAGTACTATGGTATGAGCGAGGCAGTAAAAACAGGTTTTTAACACAGAAATTTTTAAACATGGGCGCCATCATATTTTTTTTATGAAAAATTTGCTTCACTCATATCACACATTGTCCTTAACCTATATGTTCTCTAAATTCGATTGCGTTTTCTCAAGCCATCGATCATATATTTTTGCCAGGGCGATATCACTAAACATTTTCGCGGTAACCTGGTACCATTTTAAATATTTTTGTGAATAATATACTATCTAATAGTATAATTTGTTTGATAAAATAAATCTGTAATAATGAGACAATTTTAGGGGCGTCTTCCACCTCAAGTTATATGTTTGCTTTTATTAATTTCACTGATTCTTACTCACTCTCACCTATTATATCCTTATTTTAGTTGATATTTTATTTGCCGGTTTTGTTTTCGTGCTTTTCTCAGAACGACGTTTTTATGCACGCCGGCCTTAATAGCTCACGAACCGAAAAAAGATTTTTCTATGAAATTTTCACAGCATGTTCTCCTTATGGTTTAGCACAAGTTAAATAGTTAAATCTCTTAAAACTGTCCGGATCAAAAGCTGTTTAAGTAAAACCTCAAAAAAAAAAAAAAAAAATCCACAAAATCGCCTCTGATTAACATCTCATTAAAGCCTCTAACTCCCATATTTCATTAGATTTTCAGGTCGGTGTGAATGGAGTTTTTGACCATTTTTTCAGTTTTTTGCAATTTCCATAGCAACCAGATAATTTTTTTTTAAAGAATATAATTATATATGCTACAATACCGTAATAATTCTTATGGCTAAATCGAGTCTAAAAATTAAATTACTCCTTAAATGAAAAGCTCGATGTTTGACATGAAATTGTCATTATGTCTAACATTTAAAATAAGAAATGTAAATTCAACTCACTGCGATGGAGAATATCTATCAATTGAATTAACAAATAAATCTGTGAAAAATTGTATTATTACATGTTGTGACTCGAACAGATGTTTACAAATTTAATATTCATTTGAACAAAATAATAAAATGATTGATAATCTAGAAAAAAAATTCTTGGGGATACAAACCTGAATTGCTTTGACTACACCGAAAGCGCTGTGGTAAATGATTTTTACAATAACGCTTTTCAACATGGTGCTATCCCTCTGATAGATAAACCATCCTACGCGCGTAACAAAAGCAGCAAGAACATTGATTGAAAATATACTAACGAATTCCTATTTTGACAATCTCTAAAGGCATTATAAAATCTTCAATCTCTGACCACTTTCCTATTTATGTTGCTTTTAATGTAGACAAATATAAATATAACATCAAAAAAATCAGTGATTTTCCGAAGGCATTTTAATAACGCTAATATCAGAGAGTTCAGAAACAAAATATAGAAACTACAAAAATCTGTTTGAAAAACTGAAAAAAAAGAGAAAACAATCATACTACTCATCTCAAATTGAAAAACATAAAAATGCTCTAAAAAATACGTGGAAAATAATAAAAAAGATCACTGGAAAATTAAAGTTAAAAGAAAGCGATCTCCCTAATGTGTTAAAAACAAAAATTGGAAACACTTATGACAAGAGAAATAGCGACCGAATACAATGAGTTTTTTTACAAATATTGCAAGCAATCTAGCAAGTAAAATATATGTGACGCAATCAAAATCCCTCTTTTTAAAATTTGTACAGGCTCGATAAGCAAAGGAGTGTTTCCTGACTTTCTAAAAATAGCAAAAGTAACCCCCATATTTAAGTCTTGGATATACTTCACTGGTAGGTAACTATAGACCCATTTCAATTCTGCCAATATTCTCTAAAATTTTCGAAAGAATTATTTACAATAGAATTTTCTCTTTAACGAAAAGGATTCATTTTTCAAAAAATAGTTTGGATTCCAAAAGAACACGTCCACTGAACATGCAATAATGCAACTTGTAAATGAAATAACTAATGTTTTTGCTAAAAAGGAAAACATACCGCATCTTCTAAATTATCAAAATTAATGTTTGCTGACGACACAAATTCCTTTTTATCTGGGAAAAAATTTAGGTGACTTATTTGCAAAAATGAATAGTGAGCTGACTACTATTCCAACCTTTTTTAAGGCGAACAAACTATGTCTAAACGTCAAAAGTTTACTCCTTTTTATCATAACTAAAATAAAAATGTCATCAACAATGATTTACCGATTTTTAAGCCTAGATAACGTAATTATTAAAATAAATTATGTAACAAAGTTTCTTGGTATATTGATTGACGAAAATCTAAATTGAAAAGCTCAAATTTCATTTGTACACAGTTATTTAAATTATGGCAGCATAGCCTGGGCCAGGAATCATAGATCTAAACTAGAATATCTGTATCTTTATCAAAAACACGCTGTTCATTTGATCAATTATCAAAACTTCTGTTTAATGAAATAAACATTCTAAATGTATACGAACTTAACATCTTTCAAACTCTTACTTGGATGTTCAAACGTAAACACAACTTATCGCCAAATTTTTTTTTTTAATTATATATATTAAAACCACCAAACAAATATATTCTAAGACGTCATTTATTAGTAGAACCATCAATTAATATAAAGTACGAAGAATTTTCTATTTAATTTCGTGCCCTCATCTGTGAAATAAAATTGTTCTTAGTAACCCTAATCTCTCTGAAATAAAAAGACTTTCTCTTTTTAAGAAGAAATTAAAATACATTTTTCTTCTTGTGATTTTAAATCTATCTTTTAAAGTCTTTTATGTATTGGTAAAGACAAAACAGTGTTCATCTAATAGTCTCAAAAGCAAAGTCAGACAATTTATCGGTTCTAGATGATAAGACCCTAATGGTCTTCTACGAGGTTTCCGTGCTTTGACTGAAATTATACAATTAGGTAAATAAGAACAATTTTAAAAGATTAGTTTGTGATATATCTTTATAAAAATTTATTTACACTGTAAATTTTTGCAGCAGAAAATATAAAAAAATATAATTTATCTAAAAATTTAACTAGATCTATGACAAGCCTGTTTTTATGAATTAAGTTAAAAGACTATGTGTTTGCATATATATTAATTTGTTTTTTGATCTCATAATTCTTTCAGTAATTATGTTCGAACTGAAAGCAAGAACTCTGTATTACTTTCAACCTTTCTATAACTATTTGGCTCAACCTGTTATGGATGCTCACATGTTTTGACAGTTTCGTTCTAGACCATTTTCATATCTCGTTGACATTGATACAAACAACCATCCATATCAGCTATAGCCCACAATTTGAACCTCTTTTTATAGGCTTCACTGGATTATATTGTTTTAGATTGCTTCGACCCTTAAACAGAATCATGCTGTCGTCAACACTAACACGCTGAGCTACATTGTAAAGTTTGAGTTCATTTGGTTAATCAGCGGTCTCAGTTTGTACAATTTGTCAGTATTATTGTTTGGTACCGCATAATTATCATTCACATGAATATTGCTCAGAATTTGAGAAAAGCGATTTCTCGGAAGGGCACCTAATGCAAATGGTACCGACAAGTCAGGGTCGCAGCTCCAATAGTCAGTCCAAGATGGTAATTGGTGATAACCCATTATCATATTAATTCCCAAGAAAGAATAGTTCTTGCAAGGACACATTTGGAACAGCTTTCATGTTTTGTGTTACGTATAGATTTGTTTGGTATAATGGTTTGTTGAATCTCCTCATCAAAGTATAATTCAAAGTAGTCAAAAGGATTTTTACAGTCAGTAAAGTGGTCCTTGATAGGGCCTACAAGAGTCTCAATTTGCTTATTCATATTTTTAGTCAAGTGACGATCTTGGTCGACATCTTAATCTTTGTGGTCAATGCTTGTAGTGATTTCTATTAATATAATTGGTTAAAGTAAATACACATTTAAGTAATTTCAATGTTTATCATTCAATCACCAATATCTAACTAAACTTTCTAACATCGTATGTGAAAATTTAATGATAGACAACTTTGAATTTTTACGAAAAATTCATGTGTCTGTTTGCTTTAGGAGACATTTTATAAATAAAATTATGTGGTTTTGAATAATGACCTAACCATATTTTTTGCAAGTTAGATACTAGAAGGCATACTTTAAAGTCCCGTCATTATATATCAGCAAATTATCATTCTCACAGTTAAATATCACCGAAAATTTTCAGTAGGACTAATAAGTCCCGTCGGTAAACAAAGGGTTAAATAAATGTTTCGTTCAAAAGTAGTTACTGGTAATGTTATGTTTAAAAAATACTATAGAAAGGGATACTATTTTCTTACAGCAGTTTTATCAGGAAATCTACATAAAGTACAATCGGCATGTAACCGAGATTTGGATCGTGTACATACAGTCGCATCTCTTTCAGTTCAATCAATCACTTGTTTGCTTTCATCTGTCTAATCTGAGATTGTGTATAATTACATTAACTTCTTCTTATTAATTCGAAAAAGTAAACGTTATATATGGCATGCACAACAAACTACAACTTTGTTTGCTACCTGTCTTCTCTTCTATCTTCTCACACTAAAACAAAAAATACTAAATTGACAATAACAATAATGTCTACCCTCAAACTAACATACCAAACACAACTATATACATATTTGTTGATTCAAGGAAAAACTTTCTTGATCTGATATCAGGTTGTTGGGAAATGTATATTTGTCGCCATAAGTTCACAATCAGCATCGAACGCAAGTGTTAAGGCGGAAAAAATTGCCGCCGCTGATTTATAACTGCCGTTGCATTAAAGAGTCAACACGGCAAAAAATTTCCGACACTCAATTTTTCTATATCAGAGGCCTGAAGTTATGTAACCTGTGACTGTAACGATAACCTTACTTAATGGGTCTTTCCTGAGAGTTTTGGGTATAAAATAAATTATTAACATTCTATTCTAGTTTTCTTAATTTGAAAGCTCATTTCACGGGGCTGCTGTATGTGACAACAGGGACAAGGAATCATCATAGGTCATATTATTAATTTGTAGCGAGGAGTCTCTTCACCCAGAAAATAAGAGGTATTGAAATCCTTCCCCCATATCTTAGATCAAATGTAGGGTGACTGTGAAAGTCCTGTTGAATTGCCATATAATGGTATCACAAAAAAACAGTCTTGTCTGTGAAAGGCTAGCACTAGGAAAGGCATCCAAACGATTCCAAAACCTGTTTTATTAAAAAGAATGAGAATTTCAAATGATAAAACACACTGCATAAATGGGGCTTGAACTCTAGGGGAGAAAGTGCTGCACATGGTAAGACAGATGTGAGATGTGAGCAGACTGTGAATTAGTTATTACATCACAATACAATAATAGGTTAAAGATTGCTAGTTTAGAAAAGTAGTTGAAATGTAAAAGATCTAATCATGTCTGTTATGTTTAAAAAGATGTAGACAAAATGAGCAGAGGAAGCTTTTAGGAAGACGAAAATTTGTAAGGTTCCAGTAGAAACAGGTATTGTTAAAGAAATGCTAAAAAACTGATCATTAAGCAAGGGCGCAGCACTACAGACACAATATTTTTACTCAAGTAGCTTTGGGAAAAGTATTTAGGAAAAAGATAGATCTTTTGTACTTTGTAAATTTGGAGAAAGTGTTTGACAGACTGCTATAGAATGTTGTTCAGTTAAGAGCTGACTGACATTTAGTAAGTATTGCAAACGCAAAATTAGAGAAAAAACAGAATTTCCAGATTCAACGATTTACAAAAACAACTGATTAATGATGAACTGAAAATTGATAAATTCTATTACTTAAATGACATTTTTGAGCTGTGGTACCAAAATGTGATTGCAATATGTAGGATACGTTGTCAGATGAAATTTACCTCCTCTGCTAACTAGTAGAGTTTTTTTTACTTGGGTTAAAGGTAGACTTATGGAGTTTGTAATAGATGTGCTGTTGTATGGGAGAGACATATACAATCAAGCTGGGAGATCTTGACTGCTTCTGCAGGAATATACATGAGAATAGTCAGGTGGACATGCAACAGCAGGTCGAGAAAAAAATTAGGGCTAAGAAGCAGGCCAGTTCTTCAAAGCATCACAGATTCAATAAAAATTTATTAATGACTAACTTACAATGAAAAAAGCTAATTGTGATTTTAAAACTTATTTTAGAATTTTGAGTTTTTCACCATTAAAAAATTCATAAGAAAACACCCAGAAACACCACTGAAAACTTTATGCAAGTCCCAGCTTTGTTTTTGTTTAGTACCTTTATTCACAAACTATTAATTATTAAATAGGGATTTTACTATGGCAAAGGTATATGTTCGCCTGGGTTGGTCGTTCACATCAAAATCATTGAAGTTCAGTAATTTCTGATGACCATAAACTTTATTTAATTTTTAATAAATTGCATATAACTTCATTATGTTGTAAGATTGCAACTAATAACAGCATTTCTTTGTTAGAAATACCCCAGGCTCCTGTTCCAGGTGTAGAGGAAAATCAAGTGTTGACAAATCACCAAATTTTCAGTGATTATGAATTTCTATTAACTTTCTGTGTCCTTTCACTCAACAACGCTAATCTAAGGTATGTGTGGCAGTTAGATGCTGCTACCTGATATCCCATTATGCATTAAACAGATCACGCCCAGATGAGCCTTCTAGTTTGTCAGTTATATTGCCATTTATGATGATTTCTGATCTGTGACACACAGGTTCGAAAAGATTAGCAGTTCATAACATCTGAGCCAGGTGAGCAAAGAGATTAAATAAACAAATACAATTTGGCTATTATTTTATATATGAAATTAAAAACTTCACATTACCTGTTCCATCATTTCTAAGCCAACACACCCTGTACCTTGCATTACAAAGGGATGGTCACCAGTTGGCACTAATTCCCCGTTCTCAAGTTTATCCGCGAACGATTGTGCTGTTTCTTTACCTGCCTAATAAAATAAACAAGTGTCAAAAGATCTATATATCAGACTATATTACCTGAAAACTTTTGTTGAGGCTTTTCATGACTAAAAAACTTATTCGGAAACAAAATATTGCAAGTAAAATTGCATATAAAAAATCCCTAAACGCATCCACAAAACTTCAAGAAAACACAAAACTTAAAAATACCAATACCTCCACCAAACTCAATAAAAAAATTTTCAAAACGGATGAAACATGAAAATTATTTAAAATAACATTTTACCATTTTAATAGAACTTTATTTCTCAAGAAAAATTTAAAGAGGTCAAATTTGTACCACTTTTTGGGCTAAAGACCCCCAAAACAACACAGAATATCTTTTAATTAACAATTGGAAATATTTTTTGCTTCAAGCAAAACTCCAGCAGCATGGTGAAATGATTTCTTGCTAAAAATGACTGCAGTTTTGTGTTCTGATTTATTGACACTGATACAACATTATTCCAAAATGCTACGGAAATGGAACGCAAAAACATATTCCACAAATCTTAAATTAAAAATAAGAAATTTTTGATTTCCAGTGATAAAATATCAGTATTTAAACCAGAAAAGGAGTAATTTTGACTTCAAAATGGATCCCCAAGTGCTCAGACATATATAGATTATATTAAAGAATAAAAAAAAAAAATTAAAATAAATGATACAATTTATTCATACTGAATTATATGTATAACTATAATATAAAAAACTTGTTTTGGAAAACCCACCATTAAAATCTACGAATACTTATCGTATTGTAGTTCCAGGATGCAAGTAATCACGTGATCCTGTGATGCAAGAGTTAGCACCCGACTTTTAAACAGTGTGATAAACACGGTTTTCTTTATAAAAATAAAAATGTCTGTGCAACCTTTTTAATTCGAGCCACTTAAGAAGAAATTCAAATAAAAATAATCTCAGTGACAAATGGGAAGATATTGAGAAGGTAGACGAGGTTGCGGCAGATTTAAAAATTGTTAAATCAAAAAGCTAGAGATGGATTAAATCTCCCGATTAATGTGTGGTGTGGATGTGGTAAATGCCCAACCATGTCAACACATAAAGAATGTTTAAGTTGTTTAGATATGAAAGAAATAAATATATCAAATGGTACTAATATTTTTTTCAAAAGTTAACTAATCTGGTAAAAATTATACAAATCTTAGCTGGATTCTCTGACTCTGGTACATTTATTTTAGACTAGACTTTAGATTTTATCGCCAGTTTACTTGGTTAACGCACACAAATCTTGACTGCTATAACCGGAAAATAATACCCGTGTGTTGTGTTTCTGCCATATGTGAAATTGAAATTGCTTTTTATTTGGTTTTGATCTATTGGAAGAATAGTTTATAATAAAAAAAAAAAAAAATGATTTTATGGCATATCGCATACATAGTGAAATAAAAATAGTTTTAAAAAGTAATTTTGATTTGGCTTTTATTTCATATTGTCTCGATTCAATTATTCTCAACTGTTCAAATATTATTAAAGAAATGGGAATACGAGACAAAAATCTGCTAAGTCAGCAATAAAAAAACCTTCCTCACCATAAAGAATTTGCCACTTGGCAAAACTTCTCCACACTCAACAGAATTTGCAACATTATACTCAGCACTCGCTAAAACTCAATCAACACTCTCATCATCATGTGATACAGTAAAAAATTTTGTTTCAAACATTGAAACATGTTTTTGGTTTTGAAACCAAACTTGGATACTGATTTTTTTTATATTAACTTGGAACCATTTTGTGTTTTTTTTTGCTTTTGTAATGTAAGTGTTGAAGTTGAAGCATCTGCAGTCAATTTAAAACTGTTTCCCTGTAGTTTGAGTTCCAACGGAAGTACACATATTTATTAAATTTATAGTTCATAATTACCATATTTAATTCATATTTACCATATTTACAAATCTGTTTGGATGGCTAATGAACAATGATCAGATATTGGATTGATGGCATCACCTGGCAGATTGTAGGAAGTTGTGAACCGTTTATAAAAAAACACGTATTATGTGCATTGAAAAGAACTTTATATTTATTCCAAAAAAAAATTTATTTAAAAAAAAACAGAGATAATTAATTATTGTAGTTTTCACACTAAAATATAT
>JAUZNK010010204.1:0-23965 GCA_035046665.1 Euphysa ruthae
GACGCTAGGAGTCTTTATTGATTTATCAAAGGCATTTGACACTGTAAACCATTCTATTTTACTAAAAAAACTTGAATGATATGGCATCAGGGGAACCACACATAAATGGATTAAAAGTTATCTAGCAAACAGAAAACAATTCATCTGTTATAACAAAAACAGTTTTACTGAGTTTTGTGATATCACATATGGGGTTCCTCAAGGATCCGTTCTAGGTCCATTGCTCTTTCTAATCTATGTAAACGACTTACATACCACATCTTTTAAATTATCAACAGTAATGTTTGCTGACGACACAAATTTCTTCAGTTGCTAAGTGGTTATTGCCTAAAATATTAGCCTAAATAACCTGGTTTGTGGCCAGAAATTAAATACGAGAAATAAAGATTGCAGCCATATACAACTTTTTGTTAATATATGTTATTTCAAGAAATGACTTATGTTTTAAACCATAACAACACGATTGAAAAATTCAGACTATTTTTGTGGCTTGATATTTTATACATTTTCTTTGTTCCTTTCATAATCTCTTTTAAAACTATAATTTAAAGGGGAGGATCAAATAAAAAGCTTCTATTAGAGTGCATTCAAGCAAAGCGATCTTCAAAAAGTATTTGACACCGTTGATCATAATATTCTTATTTCTAAACTTGGTGTTCGTGGTGTTATAAAAAATTGGTTTTCTTCATATTTAAAAAACAACTCGTAACAATAAATGATTTTAAATATTCTATCCAAACTGTTAAATTCGGAGCCCCCAAGGGTCTGTCTGTATTTGGTCCTTTACTATTTTTAATTTATATTAATAATTTTAATCAATCAGTTAAAAATTCTGTAGTTCATCACTTTGCTGAAGACACGAACCTAGTGTATGTAAATAAGTCAATAAATGTTATACGTAAAAAGATTAATTCTGATTTCAGAGGTATTACTAACTGGTTAAATGCTTACCTGTTAAGTATGAAATAAAAATCAAATTAAACGGAAAACGTCTTCGCCCTTCAAAGTATGTTAATTACCTTAGAGTTTTGATTGATAAGAGCTTGATATGGAAATATCATATTAATGAAATATATAATGTATAATATTAATGTTCTATTTTTTTTTCAATTTTTCTTCGCATATTAGCTATTGCTGTCAGAATGGAAACAATCAGTTAAATAAATTACTTTCACTTCAACGGTCTGTTCTAAGAATAATAAACTTTCAGTCTTTCCGCTCAAATGTATCATTTTGTTTCATAGTTTTTAAAGTTGTTTGTACTCAATAATCTATTAATCAAAGTTTGTCGCATTATGTTTTCAAAGTTAATATGGCTTTTTCCGAAGTCTTGAAAAAAAAAAAAATAAAATAAAAAAAAAATAGAAACCGGAGTCACTCCCTTTGGTCAGCTCTTACTCTATGAGTGACTCCCTCCTATTAACCAGTTTTTTATCCAATTATTGTCTTAGTATTTATATTAACAAATAATTTTTTCTAATATTTAACCGAAATTATAAATGTATATTTATAGGTTAAAAAGGAAAATATAATAATGATAATAATAATAATAATAATAATAACTGATGTATTTCAAAAACAAAAAAAATAAAAAAAAAAAAAAAAGAAAAAAAAAGATTCAAAGGCAATACATAACACACTAAAATTTCATCTGCTGAATCAAATACTGAAACACCGAAAAATGTGAAACCAAAACGCTCAGCGTCTGGAAAAAAGTTACAATTCAATGAAAAGGAAAACAGCGACACTAATGTTGAGAATTTTAATTTGATTAAATCTTGTAACAAACAATAAGTTTTTTAAAGTGACCTCACACGTGTGTCGTTGGAGTGTTTCTCGATGAAGCTGGGATTTTTTCAAGAACTAAATATTATGTGTGATATTCCAATTTTTGAAAGAAAAAATATTTTTTTCATCACCAAAATAAAAAACAAACAAACTCAAAATGATGATGGAACATTCATAAAAAGAGGAAAAATCCCATTTGATATGAATACTCGGGTCATAATTGCGTTCTGTGAAATTGGTAAAGGGCTTGCAGCATTGCAAAAATTTTGTGGTATCAATTCTAAAATTAACCATATTCTTGATGTTTCTAATTGATTTGTTAATGGTTCAATGAAATCTGCAGCAAACGAATTAATTCCATCAGGTCAAAAGCGTGATGATGTCGCAGTAGAGAATGGGAAATTTATTAGCATAAACATGTAAAGCCTGTATTTTCTGGGAACAGAAAAAAGTACTTATCCCCATGAGTATGAAATCTTTCACCTAACCCACGGCAAGGTATGCAAGCGGTTCTTTACCTCGCGATTTTCTGCATAGTAAAGCAGTGTAGCAGATGTTTTCTTTATCTGATTTGATGGCAATATCCTTTTCAATATCAATTATTTTACGGTCTTTATCCTTTTTTTTAGTTTTATAATAATTGGATTGTATTTATATATTTTTAGGCTATTGTAAAACCAACATACATACATATATATGTAACTCAGAAAACTCTATGAGGCTAACCACAGCTATAATTTTGGAAAAAATTAATTTAATTCTCTCTAAATTTTATTGAGTTTGATCATGAAGTATTAAGGTCCCATGTCGATAAATGCCAGTTACAGAAATACACCAATCATTGTTTTAAAGAAGCTGTTAGCAATTTAGACATTACAGAAAATGATTATATAATAAATGAAACAGAAAGTAGCAGTATTAAAAACAATGTTGATAAAATTCTGAATTGCTTTTTATTTCATCCTAGCGTTTTGAAAATATAGGAAAAGGTTTCTAGTAAAAAATTATTTTCATTTTTATTAGTTAGTCTTGACGATTTAAATCTGTGTTAGGGCCACCTTTGTTTAAAATATACATTAATGACTTATTTTTTATAATTGTTGAATCCGATATATGTAATTTCGCAGATGATACTACATTCTATGCTTGTGATACAGACTTAAAAACAGTATTATCAAACCTAGAGACGATAGTCTAATGACTATTGAGTGGTTTGAGAGCAATTACATGAAGGTAAATAGTGATAAATGCCACCTTTTAATATCAGGATTTAAATATCGAAGTCATTTTGTAGATTGAGGAAATACAAAGATATGGGAAAGCGACATTGAGAAACTACTCTAAGTTAATAAATATTTGCTTAAAAGTTGGTAGGAAAACAACTGAATTAAGTAAAATAAGTAGAAATATCCCCTTGTAGAAAGAAAGATTTTATTTCGAACTTTAATTGAATCTCAATTTTCATATTGTCCTTTAATATGGATGTTTCACAATAGATTTCACAAGATTAACAGCAAAATAAACAGGCTTCACGAAAGAGCATTAAGATCAGTGAAAGAGAGTGAGAGTGAAAATGTTATATTTAACGTGGGCAACCAACAAATTGCCGAGACGATATTTCCAGATGGGCCCACGTCGCGGATCTTGGAGTACTTAGAGCGCCCATTTGCGCCTACAAAATTCGCTCAACCAAACAACCCACCAATTTGAGCTAGCGTTGCATGACGCAACAAGTTTTTCTCAGAAACTCAGAAATAACATAGAAATAAATTTCCGCCAGAGGAGGGATCAGGAGATAATTCTTTGGGGAATTTTGGTCAATCGATTTGGAATATAGTGACTGGGAGTGTAAATCATTGTAAAGAGTTGACTATTTTTAAAAATAGCATAAAATGTTGTATAACCGAAAGGGTGTATTTGTAATTTATATAAAACATATGTTCAAGGATAGGTAATGTTGATGTATCTTAACATTTGAATTTAAATTAGAGAGAAGCACATTATATATCATTACATTATTGATTATAGGTGTAAATAGTTAACATTTCATTGTTTTTGGACTTTGAAATTGCAAAACAAAGAATAAATAAATAAATAAATAAATGGGTCGATAGAATCGAGCGGCATACTTAAAATATTTATGCACTCAATACAAAAAACCAACTTGCGATACACCGCATTTATTGGTGATGGTAATAGCAGTTCCTACAACACTGCTGTCACTGCTAAATCATACGATGACCATGTTTCTGTTACAAAAAGGAGAGTGTATCGGTCACATGCAGAAGTGTACGCGACTGTGAAATCTAAAAAAAACGATAAAGGACTTTTAAGGAGGTAGTACAGTAATAAATTTTTTTTTTTTTCTTTTTTTTTTTACATATTTTAAAATATTTTATGGGTTCACAATACAAAATCCTACTTAAAAACACAAAATAACAAAAAAAAAAAAAAAAAAAAAAACAAAAAAATCAATCCCTGGCTCGGTAAACGAGATGCGACGGTCCAAAAATCTGGCGGTGGGCTTTTCTCAGAAACCGTTCGATAATTTTTTTGAAATTTTGACAGATTATTTTTTACCAGCGTAGTATTTTAAAAATTAAAATCATTTCAGTTTTCTCAAACCAAAAAAAAAAAATACTTTTTAAGCCAATTAGCAATTCAAAATTCTAAAAAAAATATAGACATATATATTATTATTGTAATTATTATTATTATATATATTATTATTATTGTAATTCTAGTAGAGGTTATAAGTAACATACTAATAAAAAAACCTGCCAAATTTGAAATCAAAAGGACTTATACTTTTTGAGAAATCTCCGCGCCCAGCGGGAAAAATTCTGTTTTCAGGAAAACGCGAAAAACCAAAAAAATTATAAAAAAAAGATGTTAAACTCTTCACTGCCATTTACTAAGCCCTCTACTTCTTTCTTTTTATCAGTCAAACCTTTCAAAATTTTTATAATTAATCTTAACATATTTTTTCTTAATTTTACCAGTGTGGAAAACTGTTTTTCCAATTTTTTTTTACACGTGCATCATCCTGTTCTACACAGTACTTTTTCAAATATGCGCGCTCGACATTTCCCCAACAAATTAATAAGAAAGGATTCTCCTTCGTTAATGCAGAGAACTGCTGAAGACACTCTAACAAGCAATATCGTACGCTCAACAATGTGTGGGGAAATGTTTCCAGATTAAATGATTCAAAGACTTGTTTGTCTTACCATGAAGACACTTTTCCGGAAAGCTGTCGGCGGCTAACTCTTTGAACATTGATACGAGTATCAAAAAAAACTGCTGGTATCATTATAGTTTCTTTGAGATGATTTTCCAATTAAATTGTCAGCCTGGTGCCTACAACATGAATCCTGCGTACGCAGACGATTTCTTGTCTCATTGTCAACACTTTCCCAATATTGGAGTAGAGAACAGCAACCGATTTTTCCTACGCATAAAACTTATCAACAGTTTGACATATTGCCATGACAAGTGTGTGCATCATTTTTTCTGTAAGTCTTCCAGCTTCATCTAGCTTTTTATCATCACTTAAAAGTCCTTTGTGCCGTTTTTTAGATTTCGCAGTCGCGTACTGACCCGCTTCTGCACGTGACTGATGTACTACCCTTTTTTAATAGAAACGTTATCACCGTATGGTTTAGCAGTGATCTGACAAAAATTTTGTAGGAGCTGCTATCACCATCACCAACAAATGTGGCGTATCAAAAATGGTTTTTTGTAATGAGCGTATAAAAGTTTCATCATTGTTTTGAGTTGGTTTTTCATATGTTGGTGACGAAAAAATGTGTGTTTCCATTCACAAATTGGATTATCACACATAATATTTAGTTCTTACCCGAGCAACACTCCAACGACACTCCTTCCACACAGCACGTGTGGTGAAAATACTTATTGCAAGGAAAAGTTCATAATGAAATTAAAATTCTCAACATTAGTGTCACTGTTTTTTTTTTCATTGAATCGTCACTTTTTTCCAGACGCTGAACGTTCTGGTTTCACATTTTTCAAGAGTGGCAAAAAACCCAGTTTCAAATAATGCTTTTGGGGATGAAAACCCCACTAGCCTCTTTTAATATTGGTGGAATAGATGTATTTGTAAAAAATGAAGTGGAACTGTTAAGAATTAGTATTAATTCTAAATCGACTTTCTCGAAACATATACGAAAATTATGTACTATAGAAATTATCAAAATTTCTTGTCTGCTTAGATTTATAAACTATTTGGATATTTTACAAAGGAGAGCCTTTGTCAATAGTTATGTTTTATGTAGTTTTTTATATTGCCCTCTAATATGGATGTTTTTTAAAACTGATTATAACTTTATCCATCGTGTTCAAAAAAGAGCCTTACTGGTAATCCACAATAACTTTGACCTTGATTTTAACGAATTGCTTTTCTTGGAAAATATAATTAGCATTCATGAAAAACATTTACAGAATCTCATGACAGAAACATAAATCTGTCAACAAACTAAACCCCGAACTAATGTGGGATAGTTTTTCCTTAGAAGATGTCCCATACATTCTTTTATTTTGAATCTCCCACCTGCAAGAACATCTAGTTATGGGACAAACTCACTTAATTTTAAAACGTGTTTTCTTTGGAACAGTCTCCCCCTACGCTACAAAAGCTACAAATCTTTGCCTTACTTTAATTCAGCTATTAAGGCATGGATCTGCAAATCATGTACATGTCCACTATGTCGTTAATTAGTTCTTTGTGTGTTTTCGTTTTATTGTTAATAATTTTATAATTTATATATAAAAAATTTTTTTTTTAATTTGTTGGTTTATATTAGTGTTTATTAATATATAATAACTATGTAAGCGTTACCAACGTTAAATAAATGAATGGTTCAGTATTTGATACAACAGAAAAAAATTTAGTGTATCTATTGTCATTAAGCCTTTTTCTTTTACCTGACTGCTTTCTACTAGAAGTCTGTTCTCTCTGTGTTCCTCCCATTTAATACAGTATCAAGCCTTTAAAATAGTCAGAATTTTTCAATCATTTTGTTTTTGATTTCATGGTTTAAAACATAAGTTATTGCTCGAACTAACATATAATAACAAGAAGTCCTGCATGTCTGCGTTTATTTTCCGTATTTACATTCTGGCTACAAACCAGGTTATTTAGACTACAATTTTGGGCAAAAACACTTAAGCAACTATATAAATAATCCGTTGCTAGGGTAAAAATTTTGTAAAAGTAGTTTTCAAGTTTTTAAAAGTTAATTTTAAGACATCTAAGCTTGTTTTAGGGGATTATTAAACTAGGAATCAGATTCTACGATAGTTAAATAGGCAAAAACAATATTTTTGAAAAAGATTTTCGAAAATCTTATTATTGTACTACCCAAGTAAGTGATAAAAAAATAGATGGAGCAGGAATACTCACAGGAAGTATTGAACACGCTCCAAAAAAGTTATGGCATGGCAATATGTCAAAATGTTGATAATTTGTATGCGATGAAAAAAATCGGTCGCCGCTGTTCTCTTCCACTATTTGCAAAGTGTTGGCAATAAAACATGACATCGCTTTTGCCTGTTTACGAGTGATTTCTGGTATAGGTGCCAGACTGACAAAATCAACGGAAAATCATCTCATCAAGAAATTATGATAATACCAGCAGCTATTTGTGATTTACTCGTACCAATTTTCAAAGAGTTCTGGAAAGGTGTCTTCATGGTAAGAAAAATAATCCAAATGATACATTGAGCCTATTAATTTGGAAGAGTTCTCTAAAAGATGTATTTTTTGAGCCGAACGACATTGCTTGTCGAGGTTTCTTCAACAGTTCTTTTCTTTAACGAAGTAGAACGCTTTCTTATTAATCAGTAGGAGAAATTAAATATATCGAAACTTTTATAATACGGACCAAGAAAAGGCGTGATAACATTCCCAAGTTTATTTGAGCACATTTCAAATTATTTCGCTACTACGCTACCAGGGAGCATTGATTGTGCAAACATATGTGCAGCAGACGGGTATAATAATTTGATGAAGTTTTGAAGCAAAGTTTTTATTGCTGGATGCTATTCCTTACGCCAACTTACTTATGGTAATACCGGAAATCCTTTTATAGGCCACACACTAGGATATTTGCCACCAAAAGCTAACAACTATCTCATAACCGAACAATGTTTTTCTCAGTTAACTGGCATATAGAACTTAATGAAAATCAGAAACTTAAGTTTTTTTTTTTGTTTTTTTTTTTTTATAAATTTGTACTATTTGCAGTATTAAAATTTTTCAAATAATTTGCTTTTATGAATAAATGTTGAAACAAGAGTAGTTATATAAAACCTCAATGAAGGTAATCAATTTTTTTTTTTTTATTTCTTTATACATACAGCTTCGAAAAGCATGATAGTACAATATTATTACAACAACGCACTATTAATTTAAATGATAATTTATAACCAAGAACACTGAATAACTATTGATTTTCCTTAACAATAACGAAAAACCCTTAACAATAACGAAAAAAACAAAACAAAAAAGTAGAAAATGATAAAAAGTTCATAACTATTTTTGCATCTTTCTCTCATAAATAAAAATACCATTTTTTATTTTTTCAATTATATAAATGCCTCTTTTTATTTAAATAAACTAAACAAGGCTATATTACCAAAAAAAACAAAAAAAAAAAAAAAAAAAAAAAAAAAAAATCGTATTGCTAAAAACTTAAATTGCATAACAAAAATAAGTGTTTAAGAAGAAAATTGATTGTTATTGTTTAGGTTTCCAGCTCATTCGATAACGTTCCTGTTCGATTTCTTTATCACGCTCCTTCTTTGCATTTAATTTCTTTTCCACCTTTTCGTTATTATCAGCAATTTTTCGTGGCTTTTCTTCTTTGTTTTGTCTGGAAGATTTTTCGGTGGTACGATCTTTCTCTTTGGAATATCGACTGTCTTGTTTATCGTAACTTCGGGAAGAACGACTATAATGCTTATCGTAATCGCGTGAATTACTTCGATCTACGCCTTTATCACTATCTCGTGACGGTGGTCTGTTATCAGATTCATAGTAACGATCAGATTTTCTTCGATTATCGCTATGAGGTCTTTCATATTTATCGTATCGATTTACACGTTGGTATTCGCGGCTCTTTTCGCGACCAGATTTTGGTTTTTCATTTTGACGGTCACCTTTACTTTTATCGACGTCTCTCTTTTCTTCACCTGGAAATAGAGAATATCGGGAATATCGGGAAGAAAAATATGAGTTCAGGCTCACGTAGTTTTCCAGCTTTTTAACTTTATATAGTAAATAAAATTAACAGAGCAAATAAGAAAAAAAAAGCGATGTCAGTTTCCACGTGAAAGACGTAGTCATTTTGATAATTCCTTATTTTTAGTTCAAGTTCAATACTGGAATGTCCTAAGTTCTACTAAGCTCTATACTGGGACGTCCTAGAAGTCTATGTTTGAAAAATCGTATTTAATTTTTTATTGGACCAGGTATGCTTTAAAACAGCGCTTTTGCTTCTCTCTAAAATTTTGGGAAACCTTAATATTTTAAGCTATATAGAGTCAAATATCACCTGAGCTTTAAGAAATTTTCACCTATACCAGGCATTAGATAATACTTTTGAGTTCAAGAAAAACAGTGTGTACAGCCTTTTTTCCAGAGGGTACCCTGTTGAATTTTGACGAAAAACTTGTTTTTGAGTATATTTTTTTCTATCCAGTTTTTACTCATATTTTCATGTTACATTGAGAAATTATTGCCTAGCTGACACATTAATACAGTATAACGTTATTATAAGTATAATTTGTGGTAGATATTGGGATTGGAATGGTCATATTTCGTTTAAACTTGAAAGCATTATCAGAGATGGATTTATTTAATTTTACCTTTAATCTTTTTTGTTTAGATAAAATGTCAAAAACATGCATTTTTCATTACGAAGTATAATTAACTTATAATAGCAATTTAATATAAATTTCTTCTAAAAGCAACAAACGCATACAAAATGCAAAGACGTACGACTGTACGTGAGAGCGCTGGTGAAAAAAAAACATAACAATGCGATCTTGTATATATTGAGAAAAAGCAACACGGTGTACATATTAACCCTAGCTACAAAAAATTTACAAATATACTACGCAATAATTCATTAATCAAAAGTCTTAACAAAAATTGGAAAGAACGAAAATCTGAAAGATTACCCTCTCTGGAAGGGCGACCACTCTCGAAACTAGCAAATTTTTCCCAAAGGAATGTCGTATTTGTGGTAATTCTTCAAAACACTTTAAATGCTTGTTAACTAAAAATATATATTTATATATATTTTTTTTTATAAGCAACCAGCTAATATGCAACCTAAGCAAAACATCAAAATATATAAGCAACTTTCCTCAAGGAACAAGTTTTTATGCAAGCAAAAAATTAATTTTTGAATTGTTGAATTTTGATTGTTTTTACAAATAGAATTTGTTTTAAATGCCCAAAATTTATGGTTACCCAATATAAACCGAACCTGATGTACATAGATGGTATCCTTTGTTATCAAACGATTTGAATATGTATTCATATAGAATATTTACGAACTCGAATCTTATGAAAACAAATGTGTCTTTTTATTTCGTTTGTGCGAATTAAAAAATATGATCAAAATGGAAACGTTCTAGACCGACTGACAGATATTGGGGACGAATTATTTATCTTTACGGAAGACGTAATAGATTATATTGTGTTTGAAATTTCTCTGTAAAACTTTAGATCTTATTTTATTTTATCATTGCTACTGTATTTTTGAAGCAAAGATTTGTCTCTGCTCAGTGAATAGATTTTTTACTTCGTAACCAATTAGTTAAAAATGTATTGGTTTCAGGGTAAATATTGCCGTAAGCACTAAAAAAAACTTATGATGTTAAGCAACCTTTAAGCAACTTTACGATGACTTTTAAGCCAATTTTTGGTGGGTTGCCTATAAAAAAAAAAAAACGTGTAATCCGAAAACAATAACGGCCATTTATGCGCGTAATGTAATAAAAGAAGAGTCAAAGATTCAAGACCCTAAACTTTATAGATTCATGAAATTGATTTGATTGCCCGAGAATTAAAACCGCACCTAAACATTTACTTTTGGTTATAACCAGAAGGAACCTTCAAGCAGTTCAGCGACGTTGCTTGTTTCTGAAGATCTAAGCTCAACTACCAATTTGCATGCAGTTGAAACATATATTAAAGATAATATAATTGATATTTGTCAAGTAGTTTGGATTAAATTATTACACAATCTTTATGGTTGTTTTATTGGCGATGCCAGATATAGAGGAAAACTCAAGGAAAGAATTAAACAAAAATTCCCTGGCAAATTGATATTTTTTCAGTTATATCATAATGAACCCGAAATGGTAATAAGTAAAATGCTGTTACACAAGATAGTTTGAAGTCAATTGACAGAGATAGATATATCAAAATAGCCGCTGAATATGTAATGAAAGACATTCTTGTGTATGCAAATTCTCTCTTAGATCTGAGATGGCCACCAGCATGTGACAAACTTTCATCAAAAGCTAGGAGTCTTCTAAAGTCAGTTGTTGATTTTCTAGAAACTCAATTTTACCATCACTGCAACCAGCAAATAATAACACTAAAGTTCACAACTACTGGGTGGCTAACTTTGACGTTAATGTTGAAAAAGCAGCCAGAGGTAGGGCATTTTACAGTAAAAAATTGTAAGAAAAATTAAATAATTCCAAGATTTAACAACGTTAACTGCTGTCAATCAAACGATTCAATGAGCGTGAAGAAATATAAAAAGGAGAAACAAACATTTAATAAATAGCAGTCTCTGATTCCGAACTATAAATACAGTTTACTCATGTTTGGTTTTAAAGCAAGAATTTTAAGGAAAATAAGATTCACTTTACAACTAATCCATCTAAAAAAAACGCACATTCAAACGTTGTTTCATAATTTTATTATTAAATTTATTTCCTTTACAGTGAAAGAAATATGGAAACTTGCAGAAATTAGTGAAAATTTGAAGTTCTGAAAACATTTTATTTATTTCAATAGAGATTGTGATGAGTTAGAAACCACGGAACACACCCTTATAAACCTTTGGGTCCATTACCTTTGACTATTTTGGTAAAAAGCACAACTTCTAGAATTAATTTCTAGAATTTTTAAACTTTTTAGTCTAGTTTTCCTTGTATAGCACCAACTATAGCCAAAAATACACAAGGCGTTAAATTTTATAACTAAAAGATTCGCTATTTGGTTTGTTGTATAAAAATATCACCTTAATTTAAATTTAAACTAATAAACAATGTATACCCTAAGATTAATCTCACCAAAGAGAGATGTTTAACATTAGAGACTGTTATTGGATATAATAATCAATTTTAAAACCTATCTGCATAACAAGATGTTTTTGAGAAGATATAGCATCAAAGCTTTAGCTCTTAAATATTATTAGGGAAGAAATAGGAAGAAGAAGGTGCACAACAGATTCCTATTTCTAGCTAGTGAAAATAAAACTTCATTGGCTGTCTTGGGTCAGAATCAAATGCAATTTTAATTGTAACGTAATTTTAAATTGTACTTTGATATCTTTTTAACAAGATATGCATTAATCTTCATGCTTGAAACATTTAACAAAAGAAGTTGGTGAAGCATCAATTCAATACATGCAGCTAAACTTAACTCATTCAAAATTTCATTGCTTGAAATAAGCACTGGTCTCCTATCTTTAAAAAAGTACAATATATCCTTCCACTCTATAACTGTAGCTTATGAAGAATATCATTTTGCCAAACCTTATCAAATTTCTTAGAAAAATTAATGAAAATATCACCAAGCCTCTAACAACTCATAAAATCATTAAAAATGCCATACGTAACAGATATTATTAATTATGCGTAATAGACAATTATAAGTTTTAAATGATTATTGTAAGTCATTTCTTCAAATATTTTGCCAACTAGTACTGAAGAAAAAAACCTATATTTGCTATTGGCATTTTGAGCTTTTCTTATATACAAGAAAAAATGCTGCAACCTTTCTGAGGGGTAAAGGATTTTTGACTTCCAATTAAAATTTTAAATACTTTATGAAGATATTATAGCTCCAGAAATTCTGTATGATGACTAGTGATGTTTTGCTTGAATATAAATAATTCATGCTTGAAACATTCATCCAAGTTATTTGATTTTATGTATTTATTATAAGCAACGATTGTGCGTTTATTGGCAAAGCACCAAACTATAAATTAATTAGAAATTTTCTTTGAAAATTACCATCAATAAGTAATAGAATTTTACATATCATTTTATGTCAAAGGCTCTTCCAAGCACACACTCTTCTAAGACAAAAGGTCACTTCTTTCAAAGGCCAGAATTTCTGTTTTTTTAAATTACATAATCATAAAGAAAAAACAAATGTTTAAATTATCAGTTTAATATTACAAAGGAATAAACTCATACATTATAGAGTAATAAACGTAAAATGATTGATAGAAACTTAACTCTAGTGAAATTGAGGGACAGTGAAAATTAAAATCAATGTATAAAATTATTATCTTTTTTAGTTATCTGTGTATAACACAATCAAAAGTTATTAACCTGTTAAAATATTTTTTGTTTGTTTTTTTTTGTTGAAAACTGAAAATAAATTCCTTGCTTACTTAAAACTTTTAAAATAAAAAAACTTTTTATTTGCATATACACTATTTGTAAAAACACAAGATATCACATCATAGGATAATCAATGATAGGATATGTAGTCAATAAAGCAACTCTCACAACTAATCTTTAATCCACAACTTAATCCACAAAATTTTTATATGTAAAATTACCTTTTGAGTTCTTTGATGGAACAGATCTTTCAGAAGGAGGGCGATAAATCTTCATCTCAGGCCTGGGCTACATCAAAAGACAATAATTGTGCTAATAACAGTATTTTCAAAATATCACAAATACCCATTAGAGGCCAAAAATTTAGCAAAAAAAATTTTGTTACAAATGTAATAAATAAAAAACACATTTTAATAAAATATACGGATCTTTTTTTTATTTTGTAAATATATTTTTTTAAAGCTTATTTTTAGAGAGCCCAAATTTTCAGGAAGTATATAGATAAAACGAAGAATTTTACTCATGAACAATTTAGAAAATTTAAATCTAACTTACCAGAGGTAGAAAGAAAAAGACATGGAAAGAGGTAATAAGGCCAAATTTTCAGGAGAGGACTTTTAGCTTAGATACTGTCTAGATCAGGTTGGAAGATTAATATAGCCAGCCCAACCCAAATTAGCATGGAAAATGGACATTAAACCGAGAATGATGATTATGATGAAATAGAGTAACAAGGTTACAAATGGCAGATAAACAGACAATGGTGATTTCATAAGCTTATCGATACACCAAGGGTTCAATTATAAAAATCGACTATTGAATAGAAGTTGAGACAATATTTTAGATTTTAGGCCCTTAAAGAAAAATACGTTTTTTTTTTTGCTGAACAAATATATAAAAAAAAAAAACAACATTAGTTCTTATGACAGAAACCTATTAAGCAAGATGGTTCAAAAAAAGATAATTAATAATAATTTTAAAGTATTGTATTCAAATTATTGTAATTCTAATACGTAATTTATTATAAAAAGAAATAATTAGGCCGATTCAGTTCGAAACAGCTTCTGGAGGTAAAATAAGAAATTGCAGCCAACTAATTTTGGAAACATTAAAATTTTTAAGCCAATGCTTCACTGGCAACATAATATTGTTTATATTTAGTATATTTGTTAACACAACTCAAAAAATCTACCTTTTTTGATGACTTTGATGTTTCTTTTACTTCTTGAACTGCAAGGCTACTAGCATCATCAGTATCAACTGATTTTTTCCTTGGACTTAATTCAATTTTCTTTGGTGTATCTCTTCTTGATGAATTACTTTTTTCACTGTCAGTACCTTAAAATAATAACAAATCAATAGAAATTTACAATTCATTAAGATATCTTAGAACTAGTTTTTGTAAAACATTTGCTTCAAACTTCAAATGATTTTTACTCATAAAAAAAACATACCAATGACCCAACTCATATTCATACTCCCAAATATTTTTGAACAAATAAAATTAGGTTTGAAAATAGAGGGTGTTAAAAAGTTTTTTTTTGAATTTCAGTTAAAATTTGTGTGTTCTTCTGAACCAACCTTTTTTTGATAATATAGAACTGGGTATTTCATTGCCGGGCTACACACTAAAAGACATTACCACCCATTAACCCATTACCAAGCATTAACTAGTCAGGTCCACATCAGACGAGTACTTTAAACAAAACTGAAACAATATATTCACCAAACAAAATTTTCAAAATTATAATTTATTTAAACAAACTATACAAATACATAAATAAATTCAATTCAGCCGTGAAGAGAGAGTTGAAGGTTGGAGGTTCAACTTTCCATGCAAGAAAATTAAATGTTTTGGCATTTATATGTTTGACAGTTTATTTAGTGAGATTGAATCATTTCACATTGTATATAGGGTGAATATATTTCAGTATACATTACTTGCATATCTATATGCTTGTAGCACTAGAGAAATACAACCATGAGCACTAATTAATCAATTATATTATCTGTGATTGTAGCTCAGCAGTGGAGGACTGGTTTAATAGACCAAAGGTTCAGGGCTTAACTGTCCTGTGACACAATTGAAGGAACCCGTATTTATGTAATTTGATATTTAATTTAGCAAGATTAGCCATAATAAAATAAAATTTTTAAACAATTACTTTCTTTAGAATTGATTCTCTCTATTTTTATCTTATCGCCATCTTTGTTTTGGTGTTTGTCTTTCAAAGTTTCATTTTCTCGTTGGTTTTTTCTCCAATCTTTACCTCGTTGATCACGAGACTTTCGTTTATCATCATGGTAACGTTCGTCATTGTAACGATCTCGCCCATGATAGTCATTACGTTCCGTTCGATTACCATGACGATCTTCCTTTTCTCGATGCTTATCACGTCGATCAGAATAACGCTCTTTCTTATTTTCAGAGTTTTTCGAGATGCGATCATTGTTTCTTGTTTGATCATTTTCATTGCCATTTTTTGATTTAGTTTTTGATGTCCCATCATGGTTATTACTGTCGTCTATATATCTATCTCTTTCCTAAAAATTATTTAAATGCATTACAAAATAAATTAGTGCAACGATAAATTAGCCCTATTCTTCATAACCCTAATAGCTTAGATTAATGCTTTGGTAAACTGATAGAATTTTCTTAGATCTGTTTGCAAATTTTGTCATTTTCTGCAAAATAGACCAAAATTTCGTTGTTTCTGGAATCATATTTGCAAAATATTCTAAATTTTGCTATTAATTTAAATCCATTTAAAATAATTTTCAATTGGGGATATTTGTCTGTCTAGACATTGGTAGGAATGATTTATGTTATTAATATTAATTTTAATATAATTAATATTAATTTTAGCAATTTGAGCAATTCGGATGATAATAATAGACTATTCTCAGCAAAAAGTTATTCAAGGTAACTTTGCATTTTAGTAAAGAGCATTTACCTACTGCCACGTTAAAGGTAAGATTGATGTTTTCGATGAGGCAAAAACCGCAAAACACACTAATTTTGACAAGTCAAACTGTAACTGTATATAAAACTACATAATGTATGTTAATAAGTAATAAGTACGAAGGAATGAAAATTATACTGTAATTATATAAATAAGGTTTAATGCTTTTTGAATTGTTAAGGTCTACAACTAGCCAATAAATTTTAAAATCAAAGTATTAAAAAAAAAGTTTCTTTGTATTTTTTCATGAAAACTCAGAAATCGAATTCTCAGTAATCTAGTTCTACATGTGCTATAACTATAGCAACCATACAAAAACAAAATAATAATAAAAACAATCGTAGATAAAATACTTTGCAGATACTTTGCAGACCTTATGTGCTGCTATCAGTTCATAACAATTTTCTTTAAACTCCAAAATGTTAATAACATTTCCCTAAGATTGTTTAAAGCACGCTTAGGAAAGCAATACAACATAATAAAGCAATTTGGCCTGTATAATACCTAGATATTGTTGTTTCTTTAGAACTGCAAAATGGTTTAATTTAAAGTATTCTCAAAAATACGATGGAAAGAAAAAACATTTAAAATTTTTTTGCCAAACCTGGCTCTTATGACAATAGTAAAGATAAAAAATAAAGGCGTAACTTAATGAAGAGAAATACATGTAATGTGTGCAAAGAAAACCCTCCTCCACCTCCCGCGGATAACTGAAGAATACTAATTACTAACATGCAATGTGCTCATACATAACGTTCACACGACATAAAACTGCAATGTATCTATTGTTAACAAATAGCATGCCTATAGATTACCATCTGCGTCAAAAATAACTGCCTTGTGCTTTTTACTGCTACACAACATGACCACTGAAGACTATTCCTCACCAATAATTGAAATGTTGCTAAGATGTATTGTGCCAATTGTTAACATGTAGTGTCTCATAGATAGCCCTTCATGGTATTAATTTAGGATGTTTTTTAAAAAATATTTCAAGGATTTTTTTATCAGTTTATAGTTTTGTAAAACTTGAATTTCAATTTTTTGATAAAAAAAGATTATAATCAATATTAGAGATTTGCGATAACATTACTAGCTTGTTGGCAAGCTAAAGTTAAAAATAGTATATGGTAAAAGAAAACTGCAGCAGAATTCAAATAACAACAAATTTTCTTACGCTACCTGTGATTAATATACAACAAAGCTGCAGCTAAATAAAAATAAATTTTCTTTCGATAGCACTGAAATTACTTTTGATTTGGTTTTGATCTATTGGAAGAATAGTTTACATAAATTTTTATTTGGTAAAGATTTTTGGTATAACACATACATAGTGAAATAAAATTATTTTTTTTAATTAAAATTATATTTCAATTTAAAATGAATTTAAATTTAATTTACAGTTTATGAAACACCCACCTTTGTTTAAAGACACGAAATTAGATAAAATTCTTTGTGGACAGTATTGAAATTAATTTTGATTTAGTTTTGATTTGGTAACTAACAACAAAGACATCATATTGTCTTTATTGAATTATTCTCTATTGCTCAAATGTTATTAATAAAGAAAAGGGAAGGCAAGATAATATTGTCTTGATTGAATTATTCTCTGCTCAAAAATCTTCAGAGTCAGCAAAAAAAAAAACAATTTTTCGCGTTTTTGCCAAATGAGCTTCTGGCTGCAAAAATGTTGCAAAAGTTTCTGAGTCGAAGCAGCCTCTCCGTTTAACTTTTTCTTTGACTATGAACTTAGATTAAGTTAGTTCGCTAAAAAATGTTTTTAATATTTATAATCTAAGTATACCTTTTTATCATCCCTTTTCTCATTCTTAAACTCTTTTCTAAAAATGAAATATAATAAAATTTATGCATACTTTGTCATTAAATAAAGGGAAGCAAATTTTACTACAAGCAAACCCTTTCTGAGAAATAAAGGCCTTGAGGAAACCACTGAATTAACAACAGAATATTCCCAATTTAGTACATAAGCGATTATAAGTCATTAACAATCATTTTAGTATTCTGTTAGAGTATCTAGAGGGTTCAAACAATGACTACTATTCTTGAATCTCCAGCAACTATTGTCAAGGCACTCAAAGTTTTTGAAGGTGTAGATCAACCTTATACCAACAAACAGCGGGAGGTGAACTTTTTGATTGTGCCAGAGAACGATAAATTAAAAAGCTTAAAATTGTGCACCTTTTTATAAATTCAACTACTGCTTATTGTCAAACTAAGTTCTATTTAGTCTTAAAAATATAACCAAAACTTGAAAACAATATAAACTAAATAACCAGCCAAAATTAACAAAATATAATTCAAAAACAAGCTTGAATTAAGAAGGGTCAACACAAGAAAAACTCAAGTCATCATTACATAGTGGACTCACAGTGGAACCGTATAAATGAGAAAATAATAATAATAAATATATAATACATAACTGCTTATTGTATCTCAACAGAAAAATGATCTCATTAACTCTGGTTTGAATTTCTATATTAATTCACATAAACAATGCTTCTTAACAATATGTTTGAGACTATTAGCAATTTTACAGACCTTAATATTTTTGATCAGATTTTTCCAAAGTAAGAGAGGTAATGAAGGAAGTTTTGGCATTGAAAAGTTTTTCTAAAAATAGGTTTTAATTTTTTACAAAATCTTTTATTGCTTTATTCATTAATAAAATTATTATTAATTAATCACATTAATTACAATTAATTAATCAATTAATAAATCAATTAATAAATCAATTAATTAATCAAAGAATGTTATATCTATTTTAAAATAAGATTCAAGTAATAAAAAAGTTACTTATATTTAATTTTCATTTTATTGAAGAATAACTGATGCATTGCTTAAATTGGTACATATGTGTATACAATGCCCAAGCAGTCCTACCTGACGCAGACTTTGATATCATGAAAAACAGTACTTAACTACTGTTAAGTACTGTTTTTGGATTTCATGAAAAATCTACAAATCTCCACAAAATGATTATTTTTACTTTTATAATGAAAAAAACAATATATAATTCCACCCAAAACACACCAATCAATGTTTAAACACATCATATGTTTTTGTTTTTTCGATCATAGTGGAAATCATGGTGGATATTATTGAAAAATTACTAATAACAAAAAGTGAATATTTTGAATAATGGCAAAGGTGCTAAAATAATTTTTTGCAAATAGCCATTTTGGTCAAAAGATGCCTATGGTCCTCTAACCTGGTCTTTTAACTTGATTCTAGGGATTCAGACCAATAAAATTTTCAAAATATCCGACACAGTGAATTTATCAGAAATAATATTTCCTAATAAAATCTAAAAATTTAGTATAAACAGCAAGAATGAAAGTCATGGTATTTTAAAAATCCAATTACCTCCCTCCCTCACTTCCTTTCCCTCCCTTCCCAGTGCAGCACACCATTGTTGTATTGTGCAGAGAAAAAATTACAATTTTAAAAGCCCTAGATCGCAATTTTACGATACTTACAGACTACTTTCAACCAGGCAAATGCAAGGCTGCAAATAAGCGTTGGTCAACAGTTAATGTCCGATAGGTTTATTTGTGTGACCAATCGTTTTCTCTCAGACATCATCTCTGGGAGAATAAAGACGAATTAACTTATTTAAAACACGACAAATAAAAGATAAAAATTTAACTCTTCCTACATTTTAATAAAATAAAATAAACATAAGATAGCATGTGGAACGCGATTTATTTTAACCAAAAAAATTTTTCTAAAAATAATATAGTGGGATGTGGGACTTAACATATTTATATTCGCATCATAAACGTAACAAGCAAATTTGTTGCAAAAGATCGACTCACATAGCCACTAGTATAAAAAGAAGGACGGTGATAAGTTTGATAATAGCATTTAACCTTATTAAATAATTCTTATAACACCCTAACTGCTTTTTCTTTGAAATATAGATAAAGGCAGAAAATGAGTCTTAACGTAATAATTACGCATATTTGATACTCATCAAATCCAAGGTTAAAAAAAAAAGCAAAAATATATAAAACATGCATGATAACAATGCTAATTAAAGAAATTGATATTTGATGTATTTATGCAAAATAACCTATTTGTATTTATATGCTGCTGTAACTAATATTTACTAAGGGAAAAAAAATTTTTTCACAACATTTTTTGTCCAGTTTTTCAATCCAGAATATTAACCTAACAAACATACAAATCCGGAAAGCTTTCATCCTTGTTATTATACATGAAATTACTATTATATAATATTTATTATTATTATACATGAAACCACCACTCATTTTATTTAACAGAATGAATTTGCATGCTTCAAAAGCATAAAAATATCTGTGTCTAGTGCACATTTTTCATACATTCTGTTGCCTTCAGTTAACCTTGTTGTTAATGATTATGTGTCGATTAGGATGGGTATATATTGTTAATGATTATACTAATTATACTATAGCATGTAGTCAAGATAGATAATCCCTCCATCTTAATCAAACCTTCTCGCAGTATCAAATAGACGAAAATATCATTCGTGCCAACATTCCACAATGATTTTTTATATTTTTTTTTAAAAAAATAATTCCGGAAATCATCAACAATCAAAAAAATATCTTGAAATCCAGGAATACTCTGAATACTTTCATCCTTCAATCAGAGAGAAAAAAATTGTAAAAAAATCCAATTAAAACAAAAATTTTTTGTCGTTTTTGAGTCATAAATTGGGCCCAGGCCTTTTAACCAGAATGTAGGAGTGGATAATCATTTGGGTCAAAAGATTACCCATGTGCCCTTTAATTGACAAAACTTTTCTATATTTATGAACTGACACTTTGCAAAATTTTAGAAAAAAACTAATGAAACGCTGACTTTAGCGGACTTCATTGTTTTCAAACGGGAGTCCAAAAAGGAGCTTTGGACATAGAGTAGATTCTTGTAGTTAGAATCGCCTGGATTAGAGAATATTCGGGTTGTATCATCATTAAACCTATGATCGAAAAAATTATCTATTTAAAGACCATGAGATTTTTACCAAAAATTAGGTCCTTTAACAAAAAACTCCATATCTTCAGAATGGTTTATCATCTCTTAATAACTGACCCCTTGATGAAAATCTTATTAATTTAGTTTTCAAAAGCTCCTAATTTTTTTCTCTTGAAGTTAACATAAATCGACTTTATATGGAGTATTCCTATGGATATAGAGAAAAAAATGTCTCAACATGACTAGTTCTTGAGATACTGCCAAAACAATGACAACAGGTATTCCAGGTCTCAGGTTGATCTTGAAGGGACATCCATATGACTTCTGGGCTCACGAGTTGGATTGAAAGGAGGAAGTGAATATGGCACATCAAAAGTATCGTAGGATTTCTCTTGATTACTGTTGTCATCATTTTTCAATGGCTGTTGAGGTTACTTAATTGTTTTTTTCTTTTTGTGAGTGCTTTTCTTACAGGCGGTGTTTGTGACAGTGACCCAGTAAGTGACGATGGTGGTGAGGGTGATGATGACAGTGCTTGTAGTGGTGGTTTTGGTGGTTGCGACAGCCTTCTTTTTGATCTTGTGTATCAAACTCGTTTGGGTGAAGGGGACACTGGTTTTTATTTGCACAACATCATTATCCTCACCACAAAAATCAATTACATTCATGTTCACTTTCAATTTTGATACAGGGCAGGACTAGAAGGAGTGACAGTAGAATCAGGGGTAGGAATAGTCAGCATAGGACCAGCAGTTTCAAGACTAAAAGAGAAAGGAAAAAGACTATGATTCCTTTATGAATATGAAAAACTTGAAAAACCTTTCTGTCCTTCTAAGAAATATCTAAAGAATAGAATGGCAGCTGACAAAGAAAAATGGAGAGAGCTCCTATCTTTCTTGAGTCATAACCAAGCCAAATTTGTTCAATTTCTTCTTCATCTTCACTATGAAGGCCCCCAGAATAGAATTAATACCACTTCCATCATCATTTAGCACATAATCAAGAGCATCTTGCAAGCTCAAACAGTGTCTACTCATCTTTTATGTTTTGGAAAATGTTGTTTACATTTTGGTTTGAAAAAGTCAAACTCTCATTAGACTCCATTCTCTAAAATATCTAAAATAGCATGGTATAGCTATCAGTAACATTTCTATAGCTAACTCGATTTTTTGCCACAGTCTGATTCAGAGTTCATCGTTCACTTAATTCATCTATTAGTTTAATCGATTGTGCCAAAGGCTTTTTGTAAGTTGATGAGAAACACGCCGGTTAGCAATCCAGAATTGAATCCGTTTTAATTATAATCCTTTAAATATGACAGATATGATAAACGTGCAATAATTATTTCAAAATCTGGATTGACAATGTAAAAGTTTTTGCTTTCCAAGAGGAAATTACTCTTCAGGGTTTGTTCAACTATTGTGGAATTGGCAATAATGATATAACTGCAGTTTTTTTGGGTCAGTTCATCACTTCTTTTGACGCAATGGTATGAGTTTGACAATCTTACTGTTCCTAGAAATTGATGATGTTGCCACAGAAAGGCAAAAACTGTTTGCTATCAGGAAGACTAACCAACTTATTTCTTAAAATTGCGTCAGTTATAAAAAAATTTTAAAAGCCAATAAATTTTTTTTTAGGATTATAAATATTGCTTCAGCCATTATTAGAAGTTAAATCAAAATTAGATTAAAAAATAAGGAACAAAAATCAATAGCATAAAATACTTTACCAAAATATTAACTTTAAGCCTAAGGCAAATATATTTTCAAAATGGGGGTATGCCAAAATATTCAGAAATAAAATTTTTTAACATCACAAAAAATTTCAGGATACACAGTTTTATGAGAAATTTTTAAAAGTGTGACTTTTTGAACCAAGTTGGTTATGTTTTAAGGACTAAAGCAGGTTACCATTTTCAAAAAAGGTGAAATTCGAAAAAAAAAAAAAAAAAAAAAAAACAAAATGGCAAAATTGGAATATATCTTAAAAATTTTGTTTACATGTTCCAAATCTTTGCGTCTAGACCCAATGAAATTTTCAAAACAACAAACGTTCTCCTTTTTCAGCTCAAAACTAGTTGCGGTGTGGTTTATACAAAAAAGTAATCCTTTATCAATGGCTCATAAGCTTTAAAAGTTTATTATTTAAAATTCGCCTTGTTTAAGTGACATGCTATTATGCAAAAACAGACTATGTGATAATTACGCAGTTATGCATAATTAATTATATAATTATGCATACTTATGCAATTACGCAGTTAATGGGGTAATAATTTTACATCAAATTTAAATATCAAGCATGAGCACATTCGGGGATAACTAAGATGCAAGTTCGTGTAAATAATCGGCTCTTTAATTTCCATAACGAATAATATTATATTGGAAAGCAAAGGTTGGAATGAAAAGAAAATTGATTGGCTATTTCAGATTTTTTTTGTGGAAAAATGAAAATGTCAAAAACATAGTTTTAATAAGGGGAAGAAGGAAAAAAAAATAAATATAACCCACTTTTCTGATTTTCCCCTATCATATTTACTTTTTCTCTCTTTTTCTTTTTCTTTTTCACGCTCTTTTCGCTAAAATATATACAAAGCTAACTTATACACCATATAT